>BGNK01002362.1:87827-101743 GCA_003297005.1 Symbiodinium sp. clade A Y106 | reverse complement strand
GTTGTGGTTTCAACATCCAAGGTGTGATGGTCAGGGAGGTGGATTTCATGAACATTGTCTTCCTGAATGTGCATATGCGCCTTGGTCAACGAGCAGGGTTTCAATTTTTACAGGACAGGTACCGGTACAGCGAAAGTGGCCGGACCAAGCTGTGAACTGTCACGGCCGAGGCTGCTGATAGCGCCCAGATCGACATCCTTCTGTGTGCCGCATTTGATTTCTTCTTGCTCGAGTTTCTTGCAAATGCTTTGTCCGACAAGCCTGGTCCTCAAATAGTTGCAAAGGTCAGCTTCGTTTCAAATTTTGGGGTANGTGTGGTGTGAAAGCGACCGCTTTCGCCGTTCTTTCCCGTAGACTGTTGCCCTGGCTTTGGGCTTATGCACTGGGACCGCGCTGCTCGGACGTTGGCAAAAAGGTCCGTGGAAAAAAAAGAGATCCAGCGGGCTTTGGCCCCGATGGATAAGAAGCCTGATCGTATTCAGACTTCCTTGGGCCAGAAAGTGCAAGACAGTATGTCTGGAACGACCCGCCACCGAACTAGACGTGCAGATTTTTTTACAGTTTTTTCGAACAAGCTCACGAAAGACTCCAGATCTCAGCTGTTCTGAGATAGCTCTTCCGGATTGCTCAAGCTGTGAGAGTCGAAATGTTCTTTGATGCCAGATCCAGTATCTAACACATGTCTTTTGTGTGGACGGGTGTTTTTTGGGAGGTTGGCGACCGACAACCGGAGTTCAACGACTAGGAGCGGGCGCAGTTGAACAACACTGGCATGCCTGGCTTCTGGCTCTGTTGCAGTCTCCAAACTGGCCGTCGGGCATAGTGCCGGAGCAATTGGCGGGCTCAGGTATGGGTCCGTGCGCGCAGCTGCTGGGGAAGCGAAACCGGCACCGTGCTTGCAGGCGAAGCTGCATCCGCCAAAGGACCCAGGCAGCGTCGGATCTCACTGCTCCGAGCCTCCTCTTGCGAGTCCCGAGGTCGCACCTTTCCAGGTGGCGTGAAGACAGCTGGAGCCTTCCGTGCTCGAGGTGGTGTTGCGAAGGCTGTCGTCAAGGACGCCGGCTCCGGGTTGATGGTCTGCTCGACTCGCTCGGCGACCACCGCTCCGCATGTGCCACCTCCGGCGTGCTTGCCAGCCGAGTTCTCCCGCGCGAGCACGCTGTCGCCCGAGTTTGCCGCGAGGCTGGGGCGCGGGTCGCGAAGCACGTGCGCTTCGCTGACATGAACCCCGATTTGCCAATCAGTGATGATAGGCGCATCCAGGTCGTCGCCAATGGCACGGCTCCCACCTCGCGCTCGATGCCACCATCGTCTCGCCGCCTACGAGGGGAGGCGAAGCCCATCCGCGGGCCGATGTGCAGCCGGGCCTTGCAGTCGAGGCTGCCTGCCCCGACACCGACCCCGAGCTCGGCAGGGCGCGCCGTCGCCGGCTGGTAGTAGTTGGTGTTGAGGTCGGAGGCAAATTCGGTGCAGAGGCTGCCCAGCTTTTGGCCTGCCCACTTCCGCCCGACGAGCGTACGCCGCCCCAGCGAAGGCACTGAGCCCGACCTGCCTGAGGTCCTCACTCACGCCCGGTAGGGAGGAGGTCCCGGCTAGCCGCCTGCTTCCACGCTAGCCGTGTGGTGCCCCGCTTGCACCCTTCTGGTAGGCGGCGGCAGACCTTATAACCCTAGCTGCCCTAGCTCGACCGGACACGACCTGCTGTCGCAAAAGGGTGCGAGAAAAATACAAAAACACGATCTCGCGCACTGCATTTCTGCGCAAGTTGCATGCCGTCGCCCCGGCCCTCGTCCCCTCGTGCGCTTGTGGTACGGGCAACAGTCCACATACTTCTGGTGGGACGCCCCTTCTTCTGGCCGCGCGCAAACAGACTGCAGACGTTCCCACCTTCCGCGGTTTCTTCCTGCTCGCGCAGGCATGACCAAACAATTTGGAGACAGGCACGTCAAGCCTGGTCGTTCGCCTGCCTCCCGCTTTCTATGGGGGCTTCGGCTTGCCGTCGGGCGAGCGCACGGCCCCCGCAGCCCATGGGTGGGCGCGCTCCCCGTCATCAGATCCGCAACATTTGCTTGACGGCTGTAAAAGAAGGGGGGCCTGCATGGGCCTGCGCGAGGCCGCAACCGCATTCCCGGCACGCTGAACGTTCGCAGGGCGGACCGCGCAGCGGAGCATGGTTGGCGGCTGTGCCGGCCGCAGATGCCACGGGGCCGTGCTGAGAATTGCTGAGGCTGAGTTGCGGCGGCCCTCAGCAACTCGTCGTTCTAGGATCTGAGGTTGGGGGCCGCTGGAACGGACAAACCACCCACTTCGTTCAGCGAGACCCACCCGCCCTCCGACACGCGGCAGGCGCCGGAGCTTGCTCCGGGTGGCTGTGTAGCAAGCCGTCGCCAGCGCAGTGCTAAGTTCGGGCATGGCCTGTTCAGGCGCAGAAAGCCACCTTTGGAGCGCGTGCTGGACCTGTCGGTGGCGACAGGTCCCAGTCGGATGCCACTGCGCGGGTGTATAGGTGCGGTACGTGGTCAGCTTGCCAGCCACCTGCCAGGTGGAAAAGAGATGCGTGCAGCAAGAAAGAATGACTCAATATGACTCATATGACCTGATTCGACCTGGCGCGCGCCATAGCCTTGCAGTAGCGATGGTCCAAGCAATGTGCTACAGGGAGCTACCGAAGTCGTAACGCATGTCAGCAAATCGGAGCAGACCTTCGGGGAAGCGAAAACGCTAGGTCGTAACATTCCGCGGTGTAGTTGGTGATACGGGTTCCTTGCCAANACCGAAGTCGTAACGCATGTCAGCAAATCGGAGCAGACCTTCGGGGAAGCGAAAACGCTAGGTCGTAACATTCCGCGGTGTAGTTGGTGATACGGGTTCCTTGCCAAAGTCCTTTTACACGGAACGTATTTGTGCGCCATATACATCCCAAACGTTCCCATCTAGTACTGGAAATGCCTCGTTTCGGCTCCCGGCTGGATTGTGCTTGCTTGTAGTACAACTGTAGTACTGGACATGCCTCTTTTCGGCTCCTGGCTGGATTGTTTGTGCTACAACTTCAGTACTGGGAATGCCTCGATCCGGCTCCTGGCTGGATTGAGCTTGATTGTGGTACAACTTCAGTACTGGAAATGCCTCGTTTCGGCTCCTGGCGGGATTGTGCTTGCTTGTAGTACAACTTTAGTACTGGAAATGCCTCGTTTCGGCTCCTGGCTGGATTGTGCTTGCTTGCAGTACAACNCTTGTAGTACAACTTTAGTACTGGAAATGCCTCGTTTCGGCTCCTGGCTGGATTGTGCTTGCTTGCAGTACAACTTTAGTACTGGGAATGCATCGTTTTTCGGCTCCTGGCTGGATTGTCCTTGCTTGTAGTACAACTTTAGTACTGGAAATGCCTCGTTTCGGCTCCTGGCTGGATTGTGCTTGCTTGTAGTACAACTTTAGTGCTGGAAATGCCTCGTTGCGGCTCCTGGCTGGATTGTGCTTGCTTGTAGTACAAGGAAATGCCTCGTTGCGGCTCCTGGCTGGATTGTGCTTGCTTGCAGTACAACTGTAGTACTGGAAATGCCTCATTTCGGCTCCTGGCTGGATTGTGCTTGCTTGCAGTACAACTTTAGTACTGGGAATGCCTCGTTTCGGCTCCTGGCTAGATTGTGCTTGCTTGTAGTACAACTTTAGTACTGGAAATGCCTCGTTTCGGCTCCTGGCGGGATTGTGCATGCTTGTGGTACAACTTTAGTACTGGAAATGCCTCGTTTCGGCTCCTGGCTGGATTGTGCATGCTTGCAGTACAACTTTAGTACTGGAAATGCCTCGTTTCGGCTCCCGGCATGGGTATACGCGGGTATATGCGCGAGCATATGCGCGGGTATACGCGAGTATATGGGTGGGAATGCCCGAGTATGCGGCAGTATGCGTGGGTATACGCGAGTATATGCGCGAGTACGCGGGAGTAGGCGCGAGTATGCGCGAGTGTACGCGAGTACGTCTGGGTGTATGCGTTGGTATGCGCGAGTATATGCGTGGGCATGCGCGAGTGTATGCGCGAGAATGTGCGCGAGTATCTGCGCGAGTATGCGTATGCGCGGGTATGCGCTCCAGCACTTTCAGACACGGTGCGTAAACCATGTTGTTTGTCAGGCGCGGTTACTTGGGGGAAAAAGCAAATGTTATGACTTCTTATCAGCGCTGAACATGCGGAAGCGACTTTGCGGACTACTCAAATATCCCGCGGTTACTTGGGGGAAAGCGATTTTGTTATGACTTCCGAAAAAGCGTCGTAACGCGCGGTTAGTTGCGGGAAGGCTCGCCCACCGTTTTTGTTATGACCTCGGTGTTTACCTGTATGCATGCCCCGCAGCGAGCTTGCAAGATGTGTGCCATGTGGTTGCAAGTTGCCGTAGACGGAGCATCTTTCGGATTCGGTTGGTTGCCAGAGAACGTGGCTCGTTCACACTCAGCATGCAAAGCGTTGGTTCATTGGACAGCGGTGTTTCTTGCAGCCGTACTTTCGGACTTTGGAAATGCATAGTCCGGCAATAGGACCCATGACCCCATGTGTTCCAAGCTCAAGTTAGTGAGCGATTCGTGTTGAACTGCTTTCGACGACAATGATGCCGCTGTGTGCTGAGCAGCGGCAGCGGCGGTAGTGATGCCACATGCGAGGCTTGCAAGCCAGAAAACCCCGACTGACAGCCGCGAACACTGGAAAACTGCGTTGTTGGAAGGTCGGCTTCGCCGTCCAGTTATTCAAGCTATGCAACATCGAGCAACTCATCGACCTTGAGGTCGGCGAAGCTTCATTCCCATCCCATCTTTGCGTCTAGGAGTCTGTAGGAGCAGTTGGTTGTTACAAGATGTCGGTGGCGAGGCGCAAGTTGCAAACTGCCGTCGCCAACCAGAACGGAGGACTGTTCGGGCATGCTGCGTCAAGGCATCATGCTGTCAATGCCGAGTGGCCCGTGGAAGGCAAGTCTTCGCGCCGGGATGTTAAGGCCTTTTGGTCTGCAACTGGTGTGCAATGCCGCCGGCTTTGATTCCAGAGGAGAAACCAAGAAATCCGAGCACAGCGACACTGCCGTCATCTGCCCCAGGAAAAGATGCTCTGATGATCCTGCAGTTTTGCAATCTTAGGCAACGTCCTGCTGCACCCACAGCGGCAAAGGCGCCACAGGCATGAACAAGAAACAACATTAGTCGAAGTTTCGGTAGGTTGTGAGGGTGGGAAATGAGTGATAAGGGTATGCTGCAACGCATGTTCAGGTAGATGAAATCGAAAACTTGCGAGAGATGCTTGCCCTGGCCTGAGAAAGATGTGTCCGTGGCCGCTCATGAATTTTTGCTGCGAGCTTTTGAGGCCGAAAAACAGCAAGAGATGGCCGAGGAAACAGCTTGTGGTTTCTACTAGTCTTGACCTTTCGGGCATCGTTGTCGCTTGAGGATCGTTCGTTGTAGATTCTAGATGTCCATGTGAACAGATGCGGTGAGGTTGCACGGCACGTTCACATGCACCGCATGGAGCACATGCCGACATGAAGTCTGCCGCAGGAGAAAAATCCAGGCCGCAAGAAGGCAGCGAGTATTGTTCACGTACACGCAACTTAGGATTTGCCCTGTGCAGGACCTTTCAAAAGATCTTGAGATCTTGAAGCAATGGCTAAAAGACAAGGAGCAGAAAGCAGAAACCGGGAAGGCTGGATCTGCTGTTTGAACACAGTCTGGATGTACGCATTCTCAAAAAGATGCTAGGACGTCAAAGGTGGAAAGGCTTCCGGAGTCAAAGCGCAGGTGCGGAGACCCCAAGCAACAAGTTTGCAGAAAGCATCGATCGCACCCCGCAAGCACGGTTGATCGATGTTTTCGTGATCCGGTGAAAGAAGACAACGGCAAGCGTGGCAGGCCGGCGTGGCCAAAACAACCAAACATGAGGTCCCAAATGTTTCCGCTTTGGCCAAGACCAGAGTGGTCCAAGTCGCTCGTGTTGCTGAGGTCAACGATGGCAGAAGCGCCCCTGCACAGAAGAAGCAAGCTGAGGAGCCAGCATCCTTCCAAGTGATCCCGACGCATGAAGAAGCGTTGTCCAAGTGTGCAGATGCAGGCACCCGGCCAGAAGGATGGCAAGAACAAGGAGGCGAGAAATATTCGAGCGCCATGACGTTTCTAAATACTGCGTGTAAGGCTGCTAAGGTCGACAAGCACTCGAAAAAGGCACCGGTGCAGATTCATTGCAAAGTTTCCTCCCTGCTTGAACGCTTTGACAGGAGACAAAAGACAAGGCCAAAAAAACGGCCGCTAAGATAGAAAAGGCACCAAAGTCCAGTGCCAAGGCACATAGTTTCAAACTGATACCTTCCGTTCAGCTCGGCTTGACGCACCATGCCGGACGCTCCAGGAACAAAAGCCACCTGCAGGAGACATGGAGGCAGCCTACCAGGAATGCTTTTGCGCATCGTGTCTGCTTATGTTTGTTCAAGTTTTTCTTTCCAGATCAGGGCATGCAGGCAATTAACACTACATGCACCTGACGCAGGCGGAAACGAAGAGATTAAGGAAGACGCCCGACGTCCAGGAGGTGCTACAAGTAGCCTGCTACGTCCAGCTTTCATGCCCAATGTGCCAAGTATCAGCATGCGTCTTCCTGTCAGCGCGCCCTCGTTACTTTTGTCTTCCAAGATTCCTACAATGATTGGAATATATACGAATGCATGATGTCGCTGGCTGCGAGATGACAGCATGTATCGTGTTCAAACACAGCCGATCGGCAAGCTTCACTTTGCTTTGCCGTGGAAGGCATCGACGAAGCAAGAAACGGCAGAGGCAGTTCATGTAGCACAGATGTGCGAAAATCAAAATCAGAGGCATGCACAGTGCCGTAGGCACATTCCACTGTACATTCCAGGCAGCACTGGCCGGCAATCTTCGCTCAATATGCAAGTTCAAGATAGACTGTGTCGGCTCGGAATCCATGAGGGCCGCTGGCAGCATATGGGCTCCATTGAAGGCAGCTGACACTGCTCGTACTGCGGCCGGGTCATGGCTTTTTTCCACTGTCTCTTCGTTTCCTTCGCGGCCTTTGCTTTGGGCAAGCTGTCGCCGGGTGAGGAACCGTTGCCCGCGATGGCTGACAGTGGGAAGAAGGAGTTCGACGCAATTGCAGGGGCCACTGCAAATTCTGAGTCTCGGCCAGTACATGTCAGAGTGGCGTTAGCGCAGTGAAAAACCGCCTTGCGACATCTTGCTGGAAGCGAATCGCGAAGCGCGAATAGTAGTGCAAGTAGCCGTAAGTAGCCGTGAGGTTGACTTGGAATGTATTGGCAATCGATAGGTGACAGACAGACAGACAGGATGGAGATGTCCGCAGGTGGAGGGCCTGACGGCAACCGTTCAGTCAAATCCGCTGCAGTTCCCACTTCTGACCGACTTCTGGTGTGCCTACGAACTGACCGACCGCAAGCGCACACCAGCACTGCTTATAGATGATATGCAGGCCAGAAATTCGTTGGTTGTTGGTTGGAAGATGTGAGAAGCGGGCAGCCATGCAGGTGGAGTATGCGGAGTATGTGCATGGAATTGTCCCGCAAGTGAAGTTGCTCTTGAACGCCTTCCGCGAGGCAAAGGGCAGATCCGGGAGCCCCGGGGGGGGGGGGGGGGGGGGGCACAGGGGGTCGACGCCATTATGAGGGCGCGACCCCCGTCTTTTGGGGCGGGAGGGGGGGGGGGGGGGGGCAGCGGGCGTGTTTGTGTTATTTAGGTNGGGGGGGGGGGGGGGGCGGCATGTCTCGTAGGCTCCCAGATATCGAGGCAGGGCTCCCCGTCTTCTGGAGCACATGGTGGCGCTGGGGTCCGGATGACGGGTTCTTCAATTCTATGGATCGTTTCTATGGTCCTATTGGGCACCTCAGCCTCCATTCGCAACCGAAGTTCTGCAGGATCCGACACGTTTGACACGATTCCGTCATTCATCAGAATTCCGTCTGAGGTGGAACACGAGCTCCAACGCTTTGTACAACCACAAGCGGAATGGAGGCGCCGCTTGGCGCAAACCTCCCCGATTGTACAGGGAGGGAAGAGCCAACTCAGGCATGAGTCCGAGCGGCAATCTTCTTTAGTTTTATGCTCGGTCTGCTGCGAGGGGTGATGGCGATGGTGTGTCCTAATGAGGTTGAGGAGATTAAAAAGCACACGGCAGACCAGCAAGTGCCAAGGCAGGAAACGCGTGCCACACGGCACGACACGGAATCAATGCTTATTAAGGCGGTGCCATGCTGTCCGCACGTCCTTTGTCTGTGTTGAATGAAGAAGAGCCAGATGAGACAAAGTGAGGGAAAGGAAGACAGAAACAGAGGCTGCATCATATCGACAGGTCCGTTGCTCTGCATGGTAGTGCCCAGCCATGATTTCTTTAAAAAATTGCCAACGAGGATGTCTTGCCCGCGGTGGCACCGCAAACTCCATTGGAATGGCGCCGGGTCATGCACAAAAGCTATTCTCTCGACATGTTTGACGAGCGGCCCATGGAGTGGGCATCGCCCAGCGACCAAGGCATGCGTGCGTACAGTGCGTACATCCGTTTACTGATCCACCCAATAGCCCAAAGCCCTCCTGCAGTGTCTGCACTTCACGTCACAAGCTGAAGACTCGACCTGTGTTCACCAATCTTCCTGCCATGCAACATGCAGAGCGAAGTTAACCCTGGCAAAGGAACATTGCACGTAGAGCTTCAGAAACTGGGTGTCGACACCGTGGTTCAAGTGGGTGCCTGGACGGATGACTGCATCATCTCCACTGCATTTCATGCATTCAGTTTGCAATACGACGTCATTTTGATCGAGGATGGCGTCTCCACTGCGAGCAAGCAGCACTTCAATGCAATCGAGGTCATGAGAGGGGCGTTGGCCAAAGTGTTATTTGCTGAGGATGTGGCTGCCTACATCCGGAAGGGGCTTCCAGTCTTGGAAGCGCGAGCGCCCAAGGCGAAGCTCGCCGGATCCCGGGCCCGGGCGGCCCGCATGCCGGCCGCGGCCGCCGCCGTGCTCGCGCTCGCGTCCAAAGCTGATGCTGAGCACCAAGAGCCCTTGGCTTCGGCGGCATCCGAGCGCATTTCGGTTGATGTCGCCATGAGGTTAGTATTTGCAGTCGGCTGCACGAGCGTCTTTTCCTTTGTGTCGGGCTGGGTCCTGCGAGGAGTTCTGTCGCGCAAAAGGCGAGATGGCGACACTCATGATCGGCAATATCGCCAATTCATGTGACAAGGTCCGCAAAGGCCAATATTGCATATACTGCATCTTGGTGAGCAAAAGCTGTTCATGCCAGCCTGCCGTGATCGAGGCTTTAGAACAGGACCCAAACCCGAAGGCGGACGTGAAACAAATCAAGGACAGCTGTCGAAATTCGCCTTGCCATCGGATCGATGTCAACCCGATGGCACGAGCAAAACGTGGGTGAGAATGTAAGCGACCTAAAGTCTGGGACGCCTGCATCGCGGCAACGCCAGCTATGCACACTGCATCATTGTGTCAAATGTTACAGAAGAAGTTGCGAAAACAACTCAACACACACACACATACTTTCCGACGAAGCTGCCAAAGCATGGCAATCAGCAGTCCATTCCTGTGGTTATTGAACGGCACTATCCGCTTTGGGCATGCGAAGGATTAATGCTCTGCTGTTGACGACATTAGCGCGGTCTCCACTAATGCATGCAGAAGTTGCAGCACTATGCAATTTCTGAGTTTCGCGTGAGTGCAGATCAGTGATTACATCTAGTCCTGGAAAGGCAAAGAGCCAAAGCCAACTCGAGAAGGATCGCCTTCTGCAAAACGACGACACCATTTCGTCAGGGCCTGAACCTCGACAGCCTCGCACGTATGACGTTGCAAGTGTCCGCGCAGTATATGTCTCAGGCAAGCCAGGAGCGAGCTTGAGCAAACGTTAAAGCAGCAGAAAACGGAGGAAGTTCTTTAGCAAGCTGGAGCACAGACAGTACGAGCTGCGAGGTTTTGTGATTTCCTGCAGGCCTGTGTTCCTGCTGTACCGTCTGCCGTGCCGGTGGCCTAGCCCTTCGCTACATGCGCGAATGCAGTAGTTGGCCAGAACTTGGGCTGACCAGCGGGTTAACCATTAATCTATTTACATGAAGTGCGCAACCAAAGCATCGGGCATCATCAGGCACTGCAGGAAGGGCACCGGCCACGAAGATCTAGCCGAGTCTTACATCCTCCAAGACCATCCACACGGTACAGCTTCAGCTATCCTTGCCCAGAAACAGATGAAAAATCGGACGATCTCAACCTCCACGGGGCATTGGCATCTTGTCGGGACGTCGCTCAGGGATGCCGGCAAGAAGAAACCATGTCACCTCACTTCCTGTTAGTTCAGCCCTTCCAATGTCGCAGCCTTTCGTTTGTGATAATCTTTCCGCGCCGCTGGAATTACAAATGCTGCGCTTCCGATGTTTTCTGCTCTGGAGCGCACCCCAGCGAGACCGAATGAATGAAACTGACAATGTTGGGGCGAAGCGGCAGATGTGTACCAGGTCGCGTGCAGCAGTTGCATGTACCAACAATCGAATTGATTGCAAACATACTCACAGTGTCAACTCCAGATAAGGCGATTCCGGGATAGATAAACCTCGATATGTCCACTGTATCTGCCTGCCCTCCATCGGCAGGGCCGTGAAGAGCAGTAGATGTTTCAGCACATGAGCGAACATGTTTCATCCGATCTGCAGCTTCTGTGGTTCATGTTGCTTTGGCCGCTAGTCGCCGCCGCTTCGGGGGCCTCTGGGCAAATCGTTTCGGTTCTCTTTCGGTCGTGATTCCGGGATCCTCATTCCTCCCGAACCTGTTCTGCCTCCGGGACTTACCGGGACCTTGGATCTTGGGCGTGCTCCGGGACTATCATCTTCCCTCTCTTCTCTTGGGCATCTTCCTCGCGCTTTGCATTGGGCCAATCCTTGACTTTCTGCTGCTGGCTCGGCTGGAGCTCCTCTGGAGCTTCGGCCGTATCAGCAGACCTATCGCCAGGCTCTGCAGGATCCTTGAATGAGCTTGTGGGCCAAAGTGGCCGCTCGAATCGAAAGTCGGATTCTGGAGCTGAGCTGGTTTCTTGCTATCACCCCTTCGTTCCAGCGTTCCGGCAAAAAGCGCTCCCAGCAGTCTACCGAGTACCCCGTGCCGGCCGGGGCAGTCCGGCTGCCCCTCCTCGGCTCGTGCTAGTGAGCGCACGGCTGCACCCGGAGTTTTCAGTGACGGGTCCAGCACTGCCAATCCGACTTCGGAGTTCAGGGTGCAAAAGGCACAGGGGTGTAGGCAGGTTCCGTTCTGGACGCCTGAGTGGTCTGGCCACGGGCAGCTCGGGTCGTGAGGCCTTGCATCTGTCTAGCCGCGTGATGCCGCGTGTACAGTGTTTGTCGAGACGCCATCGGCAAAGACTACAACCCTTCCATCCTGACCTCGAGCTTCGCTCTCGCACTGATTGCGGCGCTTCGGTGTTTATCGGTTTGCCATCTCGGGCAAAGGTCAGGCTAGCCTGCAAGTGCAGGACTCCCTTGCCCGAACTTGAGTGGTGATGCCGAAGGAAGCAGTGAGCGTAGTATAGCACAGTGAGAGGGAGAGCCGAGCCCTGCCCGTTTTGGGCGATTGGTCAGAGTGCCGAGTGGGGACGCTTCAGATTATTGGGATCGCACAGGTGGGGGGTGCCTCACGGCGCCTGTGGATCGTGCTGCAGGCTCCCTTCGCGTCGAGCCACGCCTGCGTGTCTCCGGCTCGCTTGTTGTTGAGCTGTCGAAACCCCTTTTGCCATCCGACACCAGTCGGTGCCCAGGAGTGCCCCGGGATGGACTTTTGTGACATGACTTTCCTTGGAATGTTGCTTTGTTGCAGAGGAAAAGGAACGAGAAGCAGGGAAGGGTGGAACATGAACGAACATGTATCATCCGATCTGCAGTTTCTTTGGCCCTCCCGCCATGGCGGGGTCGACTGTGGATAAAAATGTGTTGACAGTCGCGATCCGACATGTGTCTCGTTGCGGAGCAAAAAGACCGAGACCGAGAAGCAGGGAAAGGTGGGGCGTGTGCTGTTTGCCAACTTTTTCTTGGTTACATTTTCCATGCCGTAGCCATTTTGGCTCAAGCGTATCGGCTCAAACAAGACAATAGCGTCGCTCTGCTCCCTGAGATAGTCTGTGTCGTCTCGCACTGTCTGTCTTCCTTGACTCGACTTTGTCTCGCACTGTCTGCCTTGCCTTTCTTCTCCCTCTTTCTCTTCCTGCCTCTCTCTCTCNCTCTGCTCCCTGAGATAGTCTGTGTCGTCTCGCACTGTCTGTCTTCCTTGACTCGACTTTGTCTCGCACTGTCTGCCTTGCCTTTCTTCTCCCTCTTTCTCTTCCTGCCTCTCTCTCTCTCCCTTTCTCGACCGCACTGCTTGCACTGTTCGCTTTCCCTTGCCAAAAGCTCCTGCACTGTCCACCTTTCACTGCCCCGCCCCTCTGCTATCCAGGGAGAAAACTGAAGGTTGCGAACATGGAACGGGGGCGTGGACGAGAGCGCGAAAGAACGCGTGGGCCGGAACGCCGGAGAGGAGAGCTGACCCAAGGGCCGCTTACAGTTGAACCCGTATCCTCCCGAACAGCTTTCACGCAATTGCCCCCAGTTGGTAGCCATCATCAGATCCTTGAGCAACCCATTGTCCCTCCGCAGACTCGTCAGGAAAGCTCGGACATTGATCTCGAAAAGAAGGCCCCGGAACTCAAGAAACCAAAGCTGGAACCGCCTGCTAAGGACGAACAAACCACCCAGATGGATGAACCCATGCCCCGTCTTGACCATAGCGCTGCCTTTGGGCCGCATGAGGTTTTTGATCTCACGGCAGGGGATGAGCCTGGTTTGGACGAACTCCAGCGCGCAGGACCTCCTGCCCGGCCACCTGATGCGAAGGACACAGNCCATAGCGCTGCCTTTGGGCCGCATGAGGTTTTTGATCTCACGGCAGGGGATGAGCCTGGTTTGGACGAACTCCAGCGCGCAGGACCTCCTGCCCGGCCACCTGATGCGAAGGACACAGTGATACTCCTGACTGGGTTCAAGATCTCTCCAAATCCCTCCAAGGACTTCATGTTAAGAGCGATCAAACCCACTCCTATTGCCTTGAGTTAGGAGCCACCATTCAACAGCATGGCACNAGTGATACTCCTGACTGGGTTCAAGATCTCTCCAAATCCCTCCAAGGACTTCATGTTAAGAGCGATCAAACCCACTCCTATTGCCTTGAGTTAGGAGCCACCATTCAACAGCATGGCACGCGCATTGAACATCTAGAGGCGTGCCATAAAGAAACCACGGACCAGCAAACAAGTACCCTGGCTCGCATTGCAGCACTCGAGAAGGTTGTGGCAGACCTTGAAAAGCAGCCACGATCGCCTACTCCAGGTCGTCACCAGCCCGTGAGTCCCCGAAGCCCACGAACACCCAGAGGTTCCTTTGAAGGTCCAGGGACATCACCTCGAGANCCTACTCCAGGTCGTCACCAGCCCGTGAGTCCCCGAAGCCCACGAACACCCAGAGGTTCCTTTGAAGGTCCAGGGACATCACCTCGAGATCCCCAACAGGACCTAGGACTTGTGATCGGTGGCTGGGTCGATGCTAGATCTGGAGAAGCTGAGGAAGAGGTCCGCAACATGTTTCACGCTGCTGGGGTCACACACACGCTGGACGCTATCTCAGGACCATCTGGGCGCACTAACTTCTTGAGAGCATCACTCCTTTTCCCCAAAGAAGCAACTTTGCCGCAGAAGCGCCAATTACAGAAGGAGGTCCTTGACAAGCTGAAAAACCTAAAGTGCTCTAGTGGGGTTGAAGGGCAGAATGGGGTGACGTTGTGGGTTCAGCGAGACAGGCCCCTCGAGGAACGACTGCGCATCCGAGCCCT
>BGNK01002362.1:49901-87757 GCA_003297005.1 Symbiodinium sp. clade A Y106 | reverse complement strand
GGATGATGAGGGACATGAGCCTTCAGCCACTGACCAGATCATAGAGGATAGCAGAGGTAATCACACAGTTTGGTTCCTCTCGTCGCAGGCCTTTGAATCTGTGACGGGGCGCAGCAAAGAGACGCTCCAACAGGCATGGCTGGACTATGGCCCCTCAGCCTCCCCCCTTGGAGGTGGGATAGCTTGAAAAAACGCGGCCGGGCCTATGGCGGTCCTACACATTGCTTCTTGGAACCTTCGGGGTAAGAGTCTTGAGGACTTAGCCCGGGTGTGGGACTTAGTAGGCTTGGCTGGCACAGAAGTGATCGCACTCCAGGAGCTGGGTGGGCTGCCAAGTNACATTGCTTCTTGGAACCTTCGGGGTAAGAGTCTTGAGGACTTAGCCCGGGTGTGGGACTTAGTAGGCTTGGCTGGCACAGAAGTGATCGCACTCCAGGAGCTGGGTGGGCTGCCAAGTAGGTGCCCATCACACGACACAATCCGCCACCACGAGCTCCACCTAGCAGGACGTAGTTTTACCTTTTTCTACTGTGATCCCTCGCATTCTTTCAGAGGGAGTGCTATTGGTGTCCCCTCTGACTGGGTTCACAAAATCGATCATAAAACCACCTTTTCGACAGGCCTTGGGGTCACTTTGAAAAACCAAGGCGCCAGGCAGTTCTTGATGACTGCCCACCTACCACACGACCTCAGGGCTGACTGTTTGTCAGTCTGGCAAAGTCAGGTCGACGAGATTCTTGATTTCACCCGCAACCGACGCTATCACGACTTGGTGTGTCTTTGTGCGGACCTCAATTACGATATNCTCAGGGCTGACTGTTTGTCAGTCTGGCAAAGTCAGGTCGACGAGATTCTTGATTTCACCCGCAACCGACGCTATCACGACTTGGTGTGTCTTTGTGCGGACCTCAATTACGATATCTTGGATATTGTATCTGTCGATGAAAGAGGGGTCCCGTTTGGGCAGCTTCTGCGCGACTTGGGTCTGTCACATAGCAAGCCGACACATCCCACCTGGTCCAATACTAGGGGATCGCAGTCACGNGATATTGTATCTGTCGATGAAAGAGGGGTCCCGTTTGGGCAGCTTCTGCGCGACTTGGGTCTGTCACATAGCAAGCCGACACATCCCACCTGGTCCAATACTAGGGGATCGCAGTCACGGCTCGACTTTCTCTTGTTCTCACTTCCTTCCATGATCAAATCGGATGACCGTGTGCATGTTGGCTCGGACGATATTGTTGGATCTGACCATTGTGCAGTGAGTATCTCTCTGCACACTGTGGGAAGATCCGGACGCAGGCGCTTTCAGAATTCCAAGTGTGGGAAGTGGCGAGTTGACGCCGCCAACTTCGCAGCCAGGTGCGAGACTCTGGCTGAGGACCTGGATCTGTCGTGTCGGGGCTTAGATATGTCTGATATCGAAGCGGTCTGCTCCAAGTCTTGCCGCCGGATCACTAGTTGCAGATATACGGACGGACCTGACATACGAGCCATGATCCAGAAGCGCAAATCACTGCGAGGGGCTCCCGCGAGGGGCCTGGCCAAGGAAATCGCTGATGCCAGGAAAGTCGCCAAACAAAAGTGGCTCACAGGGCTGCTGGAACAAGGTGCCGCAGGAGATTTCCGTGCCTTGTCTTATTTCCGTAAGCGCAACNGCTGATGCCAGGAAAGTCGCCAAACAAAAGTGGCTCACAGGGCTGCTGGAACAAGGTGCCGCAGGAGATTTCCGTGCCTTGTCTTATTTCCGTAAGCGCAACTCTGCCGCATACACACAGGGTTCGTACTGCATGAGGGCTGGGGGAAGTGCTAAAGCAATCTCTGATTTGCGTATATTCTACAAGAACAAGTACACCCCTGCACATCCAGTTCCCCGGGGGCTGTCCATGGCCATTTTCCGCCACCGAACGGGGCCTGTTTTCAACCCAGAAGCCTTCACACTCCAGGAGATACAGGATGTAGCCTTTCTTTGCAAGCATAATCAAAGCACAGGCGCTGACGGTGTCTCTTACGAAGCCATCCAGTTGCTGCTCCAGACTGGCTTGTCAACCAATCTCTTAGAGATGTTTAACACAGTACTGTGGGGTCTACGGCAGGTGCCTCCATCATGGTTGTCCAACCATGTTACTTTTCTACCAAAAACCTCAGCTCCGAGCAACCCAGGGGAGCTGCGACCAATCGTCCTTTCGCCGACGGTTGCCAAGGTTTTTACGAAGGCCCTCATGCTTAGGCTACGGTCTAGGTTGCCGCCGATCCGAGCCCGCCAAGTGGGCGGGATCGCAGGGAGACAGACACTTGACTCAGTGTGTGCCGTCCAACATGCCATCAAGCTGGCAGAGGAGTATAACAAGACTCTTTTTGTCATTAAGCTCGATATCACGGCAGCTTCGACTCGCTATCGCACGAAGCCCTAGCAGCCTTCCTAGCGGAAGCCTCGGGATGCCGTGAAGCTGAACTCCTGCTTGAGATCATAACCAACACACGGGTTACAATCGGCATGCAGGGAACAACTTGGGAACAGGCCCTATCACAAGGCGTGCTGCAGGGGAGCAGCTACTCGGCCGAACTCTTTGCCCGCTGCGTAGACTACTACCTAGCCAAGACAAATTCGTCTTGGCAGGAGCACGAGGTGACCTGGCTGCAATCATCTGATGGAAGGAAGATGTTCCTCACGCCCTTTGCGGACGACCTGATCATCCTGGGAACCTCTAGAGACCAAGCTCAACGCCTGCTTAGGGACACCGAAGACACCCTTAATGCCATCGGGTTGCATTTCAATGCCAAGAAGTGCAGGTTCCTGAGACCGCCCGGTATGTCCGACAGGCCACTCCATCTGCGGAATGGCCAANGACACCCTTAATGCCATCGGGTTGCATTTCAATGCCAAGAAGTGCAGGTTCCTGAGACCGCCCGGTATGTCCGACAGGCCACTCCATCTGCGGAATGGCCAACCTGTTCAGGCACAGGACAGCCTTGTTTTTCTGGGGGTGCTCCTTGCCTTTAATCTTACATGCTATGCGGTCATCGCAGCCCGTATGAACCATGTCAGTAACGCCTTCTGGGGATATTTCCGTGTACTCCGCCAGGCAGGTGTCGCACTCGTTCAGAGGCTCAGGGTCTTCAACTGTTTCGTCACTTCCAGATGGAGGTGGATNTTCCGTGTACTCCGCCAGGCAGGTGTCGCACTCGTTCAGAGGCTCAGGGTCTTCAACTGTTTCGTCACTTCCAGATGGAGGTGGATGAGCCCAACTTTCAGGCCCATCAAAGCTGTTCGGGATTTCCTGCAAACCACACATACGACTTTCCTCACTGTCATTGCGGGGTTTACCAGGGATCCCTTTCAGGGAGCTGTTGACTCATGGATTGCACGCCGTCGTGCGAGTCGCTGGCAGCACAGCAATCAGGACATCATCGCTGGGAAGCAGCACACGCAACCAGCTTCTTTGCATACTGGGGGCACGCTGCACGCTATGCAGCCCACGAATCCATACCGGTCGTGCTAGCTCTCCGAATAAGAGGGCCCGAGTGGCTTTTCGCCAATGCACATCTATCACCCAGATGTAAACCTGGCAGGAGCCCGGATTTCAGCCGATTCATCCAACTAGCTTGGGAGGCCTACCTTTNTCTCCGAATAAGAGGGCCCGAGTGGCTTTTCGCCAATGCACATCTATCACCCAGATGTAAACCTGGCAGGAGCCCGGATTTCAGCCGATTCATCCAACTAGCTTGGGAGGCCTACCTTTTCAGCCGGGGCACTTTCGCGGTTACATCCTGGGTTCGGGAGGCAGCCCGAAGAGATCAATGGAAGGATTTCTCGCAGGATTGGCTACTCCGTAACAATTGTAGTCTTACTTGCTACTATACCTGTCGTCCTGAGGAGATCGATCTCTGTGGTAGACAACTACTTCAGAATGGAGACTTCTTTTCGCTGTTGCCGATCAGACATGTCCCAGTTGAACCCGCTTATGCGGTCTCCTACCAGCGCCTTGACCATGAACAGGAACTACGTATGGTTGATCCCACCGTCTCTGAGCATTTGTTGCGAGTATATTCGGATGGGAGCTCCAGTCAGCACCGTGGTCAACACGGCAGCGGAGGAGCCGCCGTGGTGATTCTACCGCCTTATGCGTTAGTTGAACAAGCTGTTGTCAGCTACTTTAAAATCCCTGCCCCATGTACTAACATTGAGGCTGAGGTCCGTGCAGCAAACCATGCCCTGCACATGATTGAAGTCATTCGCCGCCACTACCCCAGCCTAGAGATCCAGTTCTGTACTGACAGTCAGTATGTTTTGCAGGTNAACATTGAGGCTGAGGTCCGTGCAGCAAACCATGCCCTGCACATGATTGAAGTCATTCGCCGCCACTACCCCAGCCTAGAGATCCAGTTCTGTACTGACAGTCAGTATGTTTTGCAGGTCCTTGAGGGAGCTTTTGTGGGCACACATCATGCGAGTGTGACCAACGAACTCTTGTGTCGATGGAGCAAACTGTGCCTGCATATCCAAGCCTGCCACGTCCGAGCCCATAATCCCTAGGACGAGTTACTCTAGCGACTGGTGAAACGATTCCAACGAGCCAAACAAGGACATCTAGCCAAGGTCTATCGCACATTGGAAGCCCGACGTGCTCGAGTCACCGCCGATTGTGGTCACACTTTGCCGCTTGGCTTAGCCAAGGCTGATGGCACGACGGCAGCAACGCTAATTGAGTCCTAGACGGAGACGAGCTTTTGCTTACCTTGTCCACCGTTTCTGTGCCAATACCTACCATGCATAGGAGCCACCTTCGTGCTCTGTAGTTGGATTGCGCACACGTGGTTGGGGTGAGGATGTCTCTGACTTTTGGGTAGCTCCCGAGCTGTAGCACATGCCTCCGGCGGTGCCCGTGCTTGCTTGGCACTAATTGTTGTTGTGACACATGTGACACTTGCATCACTTCCAGGGGGNGGGGGGGGGGCAGGACGGTCCTTTAATCCGGGTGCCGCATACTTGCAGCATTTTGGTGCAAACAGTAGCCTGTTTCCCCGCCGCTTGGTCTGCAATCATGGAAGGCTCAGATCTCCTGGGTTTCCTTGTTGGCCTTTTTGGAGGGCTACTGGGATGCCTGCTGGTGTTCCTCATGCAGAGGCCCGGAGCACCCAAGCAGCAGGAGATGGGTGCCAGCGAAGCCAGCGAAGAAGCCAAAAGTAGCAAAGACCGGACCCAGGCAGTTCCAGCCGAAAGTGAAGGGCCTGCAGTGGCAAGCCCTCCGAGCGACAGCAAAGCCCCCTCTGATGACGACCAAAAGGATGCTGGCCCGCTCGCTGGAACTGCAGACAAGACGAAACCGGATCCGGACTCGCCGAAAAGCCCGAAGAGCCCGGGGACGCCCTCACAGAAGACGGCGGACACTGAGACCGCCAAGCTGGACCGGGAGTCCCAACTCTCGGAGGCCACCCTCCAGCACCTCAAGGACTGGCTGGGAGAAGAAATGAAGAAGATCATGCAACCGGGCCTTCGTCAGCTTAGGGACAACAACCGCGAGGTCATCAAAAGCCTGCACGAGATCCTGGAGGACAAGTCCAAAGTAGACCTGCTGGTCGAGAAGGTGGACCACAGCCGCGACGTCCTCAAGGACCTGCACGAGATCCTCGAGGACAAGTCCAAGNGTCGAAGTGCTGGAGGCCCAAATCTCCAAGATCGTTGAAGACGTGACCTGGATAGGAAGAGTGGTGAACGACGAGTCCTCCACCGTCATCAAGATCGAAAAGGAGCTCGCGGACCTCAAAGACCTGTCGGCGCGCCGACATGCGTCCGTGGAGGTGAGCACAGAAGGCACGCAGGAACAGCTGCGTGGACTCAAGCGCGACTCCGATGCCCTCTACTCGGCCCTCCGGGACCACCGGCAGAACCACAAAGAGATCCATGTCGAGCACGCCAGGCGCTTCATGGAGATGCTCAAGGAACTCGCTGCTCTCGCCTCCAAAGTCCANGATGCCCTCTACTCGGCCCTCCGGGACCACCGGCAGAACCACAAAGAGATCCATGTCGAGCACGCCAGGCGCTTCATGGAGATGCTCAAGGAACTCGCTGCTCTCGCCTCCAAAGTCCACAACGGGTTCGCCGGCCTGAGTGGCATTGGCAGGTCAGCCCAGTCTGCTGCTCAGGATGCCAAGGAAGCGGCAGAAAGAGGCTTGGAGATAGGGGAGAAAACCCTTGCAGCCATCCGCGTGGGTGGACCGTCACCCTCGGAGAAGGAGCTCTTGGAGATGGTTGGCGACCTCCAGAAGACGCTCGCCGAAATCCGCGAGGAGCTCACCGAGGTCGGCAAGAACGTGGAGGCTTTCAAAGCCAGTGGCACACCTATGCCGCCTCCTCCCGCGACGGCGGCTCCAGCCCAGATGGGAGGGCCAACCACGGTCCCGCCGCCACCGCAGCACGTGCCCAACCTCCTGAACCTCACCCAGTCACCTCCTCATCCTTGGCATCAAGGTGGGCCTACGGCAGCGGTGATGCTGGGCAACCCACAACAGATCTTTCGGGCTCTGGCGGGCCATCAGGATGTTAACAACTGAGGCCCCCCTACGCAAGGCAGCTTCTACAATTGATCTGATCCTCGAGGAAGCCCCTCTATATATCCTTAACACCTTAAGTGGATAAAACAAACCTTTTTCCTCGCTTAGGATCAAAGATCGCACGCTGTCTGGCACTGTTTCCTGCGCACTGTCTTTCCTTGCACTGCCAGTAGGCGCCTTGTACAGCACTGTAACCTCGAGTTTTCCCTTGCTCTGGTACTGCCAATCCGCTTGCCTTGCCGACCTTGAAGAAAAGAGTGTCAGCGCGCAAAGTCAGGTCCGGTGTGCCCTCGCGGCGAAGTTCAGAGTGTCTGCAGGCTTATACGCAAGACCGAGTGCATCGCGTGTCTCGACGACAGCCCTGGCTCCAGTATATCTTAGAAACGTAGTGGCTCCTGTTTCAGCTGTCGGGGAAGGTCCTCATGTTCAGTGCTCTGCATCCCGCTCCCTCGTTGAGCATTGACCTGGAACACGTCGACAATGATAGCTCACCCGACCTCCCGGTCCAGCGACAGCTCCCCAGTGAGCCCAGAGCCCGCGCTTTGGAGTCCAAGGCAAGAGAGGTCCTGCAACAAGCGCACGGCCCGACTAAGGAAGACTTGGTGCAACTCTTTCAGATGCTGCCACCCCACTTTGTCAGGACCACAACTTCAGGGACACATGTGGTAAGAGGGGCATCGCCTCGCCACCGCATGCAGTGCGCGAGCTCCACGCAGGAGCTACCGCTTTTCACGCTGACGGTGACTAGGTATCTAGCACAACAACATGTCAGTCATGTGTACACTACTTTCGTGATTCGTGCCGGATGCCACCACGAAGTCCATCGAGATGTGCGCAATGGACCCACTAAGGCACTGATCCAACAGTTGACGCCCACGACAGTCGGGGAGGGGTTGTGGCTCCAAGATGTAGCAGGAGATGTAATCAAGCAGTTCAAAGGGATGGACATACGAGGGACAGTTGTGAGCTTGGAGAATCCCTTTGTGTTTGACTCGAGGCGTCTTCTTCATGCAGGCCACAGCTCACAGACCCATGGGCGAGTCATCATTCTGGCATTTTCCACCATCCATGCGAGTACTCTACCATGGTGGGTTAAGGAATACCTCATGGAATTAGGTTTTCGCCTCCCTACGCCCCAGCAGATAGCGGCAGTCACTCACGGAATCCGTCGATGCACTCCTCCCCGCCTTAAGCAGCTCACCCTCACCGAGGCCCTCAAGCTCCCTACTCTGCAACTTGATGAGCATGACGTAATTGAGGTCCTTGACTAGAGTGACGGGAGAATGCAGTATCCCTCAGGTCCCGTATGCAAGATGCGGACCCAAAGCTTAGCTCTGAGTGCTGTCTCCCTGTCTTCGCTCAGCCACTGTATAGGAACTACTGTGTTTCACCACTTGTCCCTTGCCCTAGTTTTGCACTGCCCTTGCCCTTGCACTGCCGGGTTTTACTTTTGTTGCCTTCACTGACTTGCTCGCACTGCCTTTCCTTGACTTTCTGCTACANTGTTTCACCACTTGTCCCTTGCCCTAGTTTTGCACTGCCCTTGCCCTTGCACTGCCGGGTTTTACTTTTGTTGCCTTCACTGACTTGCTCGCACTGCCTTTCCTTGACTTTCTGCTACAAGCACTGCACTGCCCTTTCTTTTCTGCGCTGCTGATGCTTGATGCCTCCCCTTTTTGTAAGACAGCTCGTGTTGCCTGCTTGTCTGCTTGCCTGCTTTCCTTCATGACTGTGAGAGAGGGAAGTGGCTGAGAACAGGTTCTGATTTCAGGCTCTAGGTGATGCTTGGCTAGGTTCAAGGTGATGCTTGGTTAGGCTCCAGGTGATGCTTGGCGCTCGCACTAGAGGATGCAGGTGACCAGGTGACCCTTGGCTAGGCTTTGGATGGTTCAGTGTGATTTCGGAACAGGTTGAAGGGTCTGGGAGTGTTGCTTCGCCCATACACGATGCATCCCAGGAAGCCCCAAAAGCCAGCACCCCCCCCAAAAAAAAAGCGAGGACCTTCTCGTTCTCACCTGAACCTCTGAACCCTCCTCTCTAATCGCATCCTCATTCTCTTTCTCTTCTCTGCTCTCTGGCCTTTCGTCCACTGATCTCGTGTCTCGCGGGTCTAGTTATTTCTGCAAGCATGCCTTGTATCCCCTGTCCATGGTTTTAGGGTCTTAGAAACCACTAACCCGCGATCTTGCTGACGCTATGGGAAGTCGCTNTGTCTCGCGGGTCTAGTTATTTCTGCAAGCATGCCTTGTATCCCCTGTCCATGGTTTTAGGGTCTTAGAAACCACTAACCCGCGATCTTGCTGACGCTATGGGAAGTCGCTGCTTCTGATTCTGCCTGCCGCTGGGTGTGGGGTGACTGGAACATGGGAAATAGGAAACTTTGAGACGACCCGTTCCGGGGCCAGACATGACAGCACTGGCAATGGACGGAACCGGACCAACTGAGCGACGACAGCCCGCTGTCAATCCAGCGCCGCGGCCGTACATCTGGGCGAATATGATGCCTGGAACGCTGAGAGCGGATATGATGCCTGGAACGCTGAGAATCAACTAACTGCATAGAAGGGCACGGAAGGGCACCCTGCGCCGAGTCAGAGCTCGCTGGCATTGGCAACCGATAGCCGTGTGGTTTTTGTCTGGGGCAGAGAACATGATGCCTAGGGCCTGGGAACGCTGGGAACAAGGAGACTGTGCAGACAGGCCACATGGCTGCGCGCACCGGAAGCTCCGGAGTCACTGGGACCCTTGCTGAAGTACCTTGTCGAGTGGAGAAAGCATAACACTGACGGGGCGGAACCGCTGCAAGTGTGCAACATCAGCGACNAAGGGCTGTTGAATCTTCTGCGAGTCCTGGGTCGAAAGTGGTCAGCTGTTGCCGCTTTCCCTCAGTAGCCGCTCGTTACCTGCATGCGTTCTTCGGATCAGCCAAGCGGGAGCCAAAAAACATACAAACGTACAAGCAAACATACATACATACATACAGACATGATATATGTTATGACATGATATGACATAACATTGCATGACATGGCATGGTGCGGTATGGTAACTATCTGTATGTGTATGTGTGTATATATATGTACATATTCATATTCAACAAATAAGCATATATATATATATTTCTATCTATATGCCCGTATGTTTTTAACATGTATATATATATGTATACATATACAGGTACGAATATGGGTTTGTATGTATGTATGTATGCATGTATGCATGTATGCATGTATGCATGCATGTATGCATGTCTGTACATTGTTGTATGTTTGAGTATGTATGTATGTATGTGTGTATGCATGTGTGTGTATGCATATGTGTGTATGTGTGTATGTGTGCATATGTGGGTATGTGTGGATGTTTGCATGCATGCACATATGTAGTTTTTATGCATCGACATCGGTTGTATTTAGGCTGGCATGTTGACCCATTCTTGTCCACAGCCACATGCAGAATTATTTGTATCCGTGAACAACACCTGAACTACCACTCACTGCACCCTTGAACTCACCAGTTTGTGTGAAGAGATAGCGCCTGCAGCGAAGCTTCTCACCTGTCAGTCCTTCACTTTTCCATGGTGTTCGGTGTTCGAGCATAAGCCATAAGCCAGCTCACTTCCCGTTTTCGGCGTTTGCAGCCGCGATGCCTTGCTCCTCGCTCCAGCCTCTCGCTTCTAGCGTCTTGAGCTGGTTGACTGAGTTGTTGATAGCTTACGCATGTCTTCTGCAGGGAGCCGTGTGTCAACTTCTGTGATGAAGGCCTTCTTCCTTAGGCGCTAGGCCCGGAGGCATTGCGGAGCTTTTTCACGATAGCGCTTAAAGCGCGAAGGCTATCCATGCTCTGCCAGACTGGCATATGGGAGGATAGTCTAGCGACCTGGCGTGAAGACCTCGTAGCGGAGGCAATGACCAGTCCATCCCTACGTAACTTCCTCAGCCTTCAACACGGGCATGCCCACTGCGGAATGTCAGCTATTCTCCGAGTTCGCTCCTGTATCCGGAAATCTTTAGGATGTAGGACCGGGTCTCCGTGATTGAATTGTGATAGGCCAGCTCTCCAATCGGATTTCATCAAGGCAATGCCGGACTGGGATAAATTCTATTGGGCACCGAATGCAATGCTTGCCTCTGCGCTTGGCGGAGTTGCCGAAGGAAGCTCCCCACGAGGATCTCGACGCTGGTGCTCGCTGTTTTGCTGTGAAGGTTTGCAGTCGAGGGCTTTCGATGTGCAGGGATATGATGGATCCAGGCCCAGGCTTCGAGAAGCTCCTGCCTTCGGCACCTTGCTTCCTTTGGTATTGCAAGATCGGAGCCCCCCCGAACCCTTTTTGGGGGCCTGTAATGACTCTAGTGCAGTGCTGAATCCAGAAACCAAGTTCAAACGTCGCAGAGATCAGGCAGTCACACTTGGAACCCTCGGCCGCAGACATTTGAGTCCATCTGCAGCATAGTAGGCCGCTGCCAGCAGCAATACTTCTGGCCTGCTATCGCGAGTCTTGCGGATTTGTGGTCCAGAGCCTAGGGCCAGCCCGAAGCTGCCATTAACTTCATTGATGTCTTGTTCTGTGTTCTCGGCGCATCAGGCTCGCGCAATGCAGTGGCGGACTCTTTTTGCCACAGACACCCGTAACTTGACGCACGAAAACGATGCGGACTTGTTCGCTCAGTCGTGGGTCGGGCCAATGATCCTATAGTCTTGTAAAGGGTTCGGCAAGTAGCCAGTGAGATATTGAAAGCTTTTAGCCGAGTGTGAAATTTGAAGAGAGCTCCTGTCCAAGCAGCACTTGAAAGAAATTCCTGATGTGCCGAAGCCTCAATGTTGCTCTTGGTTTGTGAGTCGACCGGCAGCCGAACATACACGAGAGAGATACTCCCAAACCTTCCGCTCTGCTGCAGTGTCCCCAAAACAATTGCCCACAAATTGCCGAACGCGGTTTGAGCTTGGGATGAGAGTCGCAGGGGTGTTTTCAATCTTAAGCTTTATGAACCTAGTCTTATTCGCACAGTTTACGGTGAAGCCTGAAGACTGCCAAAAATTGCCTGTGATCTGCTCCCTTTTGCAGCTTCTCGGCTTCAAATTCAACACACAGTCACAGACTGCAGAGAAGCTTCCTGGAGCAAGTGCGACTGGCAGCAACTTGAAGCTGCGTGTCTAGGACCGCGAAAGCCGGAGTGCTAAACCGACTGCTGCCGGCTGCCAAACGGCACGAAAACAGAACTCGTAAGCGTCTTGTAAGTCAAACTTTGTAAATCCTCTGACGAGTCGTGGCATGGGCAAGAAACCGCCACATGGCCGCAAGCGGAATGTCCGTGCTGACGACAAAAAAGCCAGCACTCAAGAACACACACCACGTTGTCACAATAGCAGTCTCGGCAACGTAGTCGTAGCAACTTTTGCCTCTACAATATAAATCCTTCGAATATTCCGTCTAGCAAGCCCTTGTCGAGCAAGGCTGCTCAATTTCTCCAAGGCTACGCTCATGCTGATTTTCTGTCGAAGGCGCTACTTTTATGAACTGCTGTGTGCATTGCTGGAAACTGTTAAACCACGCCGACAGGCCGCATGAAAGAACGCCGAACCGCCTCAAACACTTAGAATCCATGGGCACGTAGGAGCTGCCATGCCCTACTGCTGCACCGTTGTATATCATGAGCCCCGCACCCTCAGCCGCAGGCGCTCACCCTAAACTCGCCCAGCCCTCAAACCGTTGTGGCTCAAGAACCCGAAAGCCTAAACTCACAGAAGACCTTGCAGAGCCCAGGAAGGAGAAGCCGGCCAAGGCCAAGGCTAAGGCAGAGGCCGATCCCGATCCTGCGGCCGAACCCGAACCCTGGATCTGTGAGGAGTGTGGGCAGGCCGGCATTTGGGGGGCTTAGGGCTTGGCGACGTAGGGGTTCGGGAGTTTCTGGCGTAAAGGGTTCCTTGGCTTCAGGACTGCTTTGACCTCAGATTACGGATTTCGGCCTCCCGAATAGAGCCTACTGCTGAACAGGTGTATGCTCCTTCACAGCCCATACCAGCATCGCCTACGACATGTGCATCTGTTTGTTTACACACGCACCTACACATATACAGGCGTGCAAGCATGCGCATGTGCACATGCATACGCCTGCGCAATACTTCGTATATGCATACACATATTCAGTCACAGACGCATGCATGCATGCGCACATCCATCCCCACCATCCATGCATCCATCCATCGCTCCCTCCCTCCCTCCCTCCATCCATCCGTCCATCCATCCATCCATCCATCCATCCATCCATCCATAGTTGCATACATGCATTCATACATACGTACATACCTATGCGCAGACACACACACAGAGTCACATATATATATATATATGTGTGTGTGTATGTATATGTATATGTATATGCATATGTATATGTATATGTATATGTTTATGTATATGTATATATGTATATGTATATATGTATATGTTTATATGTTTATATGTTTATATGTTTATATGTTTATGTGTTTATATGTTTGCATATGTATATGTATATGTATATGTATATGTATATGTATATGTCAGAACGCGCGGCACAAAAGCCATTATGCAGCTGCTTTGCAGAGCTTGTGTTCGGACAGATGTAAACGAGTTCTCAAGACTATATAAGTCCCTTCTGTGAGTGTTGGGATCCCCAACCCTCTCAAACCCAAAGCCCTCAACAACGAGTGTGCGAGTCGAAACCACAGGAGAACCCGGCAGAAGAATCGATCTGCGTGGCGTGTGGGGTGTCTGAACTTCGATTGGCCACACCGTTTTGCCGATGGAGTTTAAGGAAAGACTTTGGGTTGTGATCCTGGGGTATTCGTTGGAAACAGGTGCGTTTTACTGTTGTGGGCCCGATGTCTTGAGATTAAACGTGGCATGCTTTTTGCCCTGCTCAGGTGCGGCGGTACCGGTTTTGTCTGGGTGTGGCGGGACAGGCCTCCTTCGGTCTCGGAGTCGTCGGATGTCCGGTCCGTGTAGTCAGATTGTGACGGTCGGTCTTCGTTGTTGGTCACGGCTGGTTCCTGGCACTCGCGTCGTCGTCTAGCGCGCACCCGTGTTATAGTCCAATGATTTTCCATGGCCTCCGGGAACCCTGCTCCAGTCACGTATTTGAGCCCGCTCCTGTTCAAGGCTTCGACTGCAGATAGCGATCGGCTTTGAGCAAATAAGTCTTGGGCCGCGGAGAATCTGTGAACCGAGATCTTACAGAATGGCTCCTGCCTTGCCAACCTCTGCCCTTGAGAACCCGTTCTGGGAGCTTAATGATTGCTAGTGCACTACCTTGTAGAAAATCCCGCGCGACACGAGATGGAATTCAGGCCCTGAGTTGCAACCACGGCCAGATGCTCTTTTCAGCACATTCAGGACCTGGTGCAAGTTTCGCAAATCCGAGTCGAAGTGTGCCAGCTCGTTGGTTTTCGTAAGGCTCGCCAATGCCGGCCCTTGACCAATATAGACCGTATAGCATATTATACTGGCACATCCATTTCGAGTCATGAAGGCCCACATTGAACCCTGTGCAAGGCCTGTAGGCCTTTACAGGCCCTTGTTACAGCCTCTTTATTCTTTCCGCATCTCAAAGGCACCAAAGCCCGCAGTGGTCGACCCGAGATTCGAGGGTTATGCGGTGGGCTTGGTCCAGAGCCGAGCCTGCAAGCAAGTTGCATTCAGGCGCAAGACACGTGGCAGAAGGGGCGGAGATTGTGGAAGTTGTAGCCGTCGCAGCGGGACGTTTAGGATTGACTCAATCGCTACACAGAGAAATCGTACTGTCCGCTCGAATAGGCAGCAAAGAATCGAAGAACCCAACACGAAACCACATGAAAGGAGCCCTCATAAACGACACTCTTGCATGCTGTATGGAATCGAAAGGCAAATTCTGTGCTGCCCCTCGGCCCGGCAGCAGCAGATAAGAGTTTGATACGAGCAGTTTGGAGCTGAAGTTCCAGGTTCGGGGAGATAACACAGAGAGCCTTTGAAGTTGAACTGAAACGACTGCGACATGCGTCGCAAGCCATGCCATAGCAAGGAGAGCCCGGCAAAACTACCGAAAACATGGGGGCATTGCGAAAATGGATGAGCCTGGAGCCTAGACGATTAGTAAGCAACCTACTCCTCGTACAACACCGACATGCTTTTAGTAGATATCCCCAGAGCCTCGGTCCAAGGATTTCGTGGGGGCTGTTTTAAAGCTTAACTCTGAGGACCTGCGAACCAGTTCCCGGCAAGGCCTCTTGGTCGTACCGAAGTTTGCAAAGGTGGTTAGAACTGTGTTCTGCGGCCCTTTGCATGCTGTTCTTGCTGTATTCGCTCCATTGGATGTTCAGTTTTCCAGCTTTGTTTTCTAGGATCGTATCTAGCTTGAAGGCCTGAGCTGTTTGCTGATTGCATTGTGCCGCTTGCTGCATTTCTTGCACCGACTTGTTCTGCTACTGCTCCTGTTGCTAGTACTACTGCTACTCCCGCTGCTCCTGCTGCTGCTGCTGCTATTGCTGTCTTTGCCCCTAACCAGTTGCGGTGAAGTACATGTGAAGCCGACAGCCTGGCATAATCACTCTGGACCTTTCTTGAAGGCGCTGTTTTGCAGGGGTCGATCGGAGACTCCCAACAACTGACACTCATGTACGAACAGCTACAGAGTCTAGGATAAATCCTGAGGACAAGCTAAAGAAGCTGGAAGTGGATGTCGGGGAGTCAGCTCCGCTGAGAATTGTGACGAACGCTTCAAACGTGAAGGACTTGTTGCGCAGCTTCGCAGCTTCCTGATGGAGAATGCTACAGACTGTAGATGTGTGGAGGTCAGACCATTGGCCGTGAATGTCATATGGTACTGTAGCCACTGTAGCCACTTTGGCTGAAGACCATCGCTGACCGACAAGCCCAATAACTCTTTCACACTCCAAGACATTTTTGGCAGGCATGTCTCGGCCAAACCGTCGTGCCGCCCGCTTGTCTGCACATCTAGTTCCTCGTCTTTGCAAAGATTCATGCGGGGCCTGTGGATGCAACTCGCCACGGCAAAGTCAGGGAAGCCTGATTCCTCGCATTTGCCGCAGTGACCCGGCCACAGGCTATAGTTGGAGAGATGTTCATGATGATCTTGAGGCTGGGATCTATGCGGGATGCTATGGTTGGGACCATGCTGCCTACTGGGGCATCGCTGAGGCCAAGGCGGGCGTCGACTTGAAGGAATGGTACAAGACTCGAACAGAGGCTGAGTTTTATCTGCCGGAGTTCAAAGAGCTGATTGAGGACCCAGCGACTCACAAGGATTGGGGTCGCATCTCCACCTTTGACCCCTTGGGCATGACAGCACATCCTCCCACCATTGCCGCTTGCAAAGCCAAGCTGGATATTCCAGAGCTCAAGGACTTGCACATCGACGGTAAAATCGTTCTGCCCTCGAACGAGATTGTCACATCAAAGTGTGCCATCAGCTATGCCTGGAACATTCCTCTCATGGCAGAGAGGGTGGGCCTCAGTGAGCAGGAGCTGCGGGAAGCCCTGCACAAGTTCTCCCATGACAGCCGGCTGCTGGAGCCTAACGTGAAGACCTATCTTCCGGCTGTCGGTGGGCTCACAATCTACACTTTTGGTGATGCAAGGAAGCTCAAGGATGAAAAGACAGAGGTGTGCGTTCGCGTGCACGATGAGTGTATCGGCTCGGATGTCTTCGGAAGCGATATCTGTAGCTGCCGGCCCTACCTCATCTTCGCACTGCGTGAGGCTGTCGAGTGTGCCCAGCGGGGTGGGGTTGGTGTCGTGATATACTTCAGGAAAGAGGGTCGCAGCCTTGGTGAAGTGATCAAGTTCAGGGTGTACAATGCCCGTGTGAATCAAGACGGTGGAGATCGCCCGGAGATGTATTTCCACCACACGGAAGCCATTGCCGGCATCCGAGATGCACGTTTCCAGACCATGATGCCGGACGCCCTGAATTGGATGGGAATCCGACGCATCGATCTTCTGTGCTCTATGAGCAATGAGAAGTATGAAGCAATCACTGGCGCTGGCATCCAGGTCGTGAAGCGTGTGGACCTTCCTGATACATACATCAAAGACAGCATGAAGGTCGAGCTTGACGCCAAGATTGCCAGTGGATATCACTCTGACAGAGTGGAGCAAGAGCGGCTGCTACACAAGTCGGTCGGTAGCCCCCGATAGGGGCAGCAGTACAGAATTGAGCTGCCCCTGGGCTTTGATTACCCGTTTTGCCTGCGTATATTAGAAGACTCGTCCTTTGGACAACCAGCCGTGAGTTGACGCGCTTCCTTGAAGCTGTTTACCTTGGCGGTTTCACCTTTCGCGTTGCAGATGTGAGAGCAAGGGCTCCCCTCACAATTGAGAACCATGCTCAAACCTTGCTGTTCCTTGGTCTGGAGTGTGAGCACCCGGTACCACTTCCTGACCTTCAAACCATCTCCATCCGATCACCCATAAATGATCCGAGTCTGAGTGCAAAATTCGCAGGACGGCTCGAGAGTGGTTGTGGCGAAAGTTGGCGCCATCGTGAACGACGAACCCCTGGCCCTGCGGCTGAAGTTGAGTTTGGGCTTCGAGTTCTCCTGTGCTGTGAGAATTCTGTCTTCTATCCCATGTTTTACTCCCCGAGATGTGCTCCGCCGCTCCGCGGTCCAGGATTCAGCAGCCTTAAGGCTGAAGTCTGATCCTTTTGTTCCTGTATCAAGGGCTGAAGGGCATGAGGTGTGCTGCCGATGCTCCAGGGGTGTACTGTAGGTACAAGTGGCCTTAGGGTGGGACGTGCCAATGCGCGAGTCTCTGATGTGGTGGCGATGTCGTCCCCGGTGTCTTAGTTCAGGTTAGAGTTTAGCCAGGCTGTACCCTGGCTTCGGAGTGTTCTTAGATGGGTATCTTCGAAGGTGGGTTGACGTCGCTGTGCTACATCGGTTTATGTTTGAGTTCTTAGACCAGTTGTCGTGAATCGTGCGAGTGCGAGAGTCGAAACTAAACCTTGTTGTGGCAGACCTTGCCACACTTTTCCGAGTGTGAGCGTGCGATGTCACCTGCAAGCGTCCGACATTGAAGAAGGCGGAGGAAGTGGCAAGTCGTAAAACTGTCGCGAAAACTGCCTGTATCCCCAAAAGGACCCAATTACACGACCGAGCCCGGCCCAAACCCAGGCCAAAGCGACAGTGGGAGGCTGCCCGTCGGAAGGCATGCTGTGTGCGGCGTGGCCCTACTGAGGACTTCTTTTTGGGCTTCAGGCTTCAGGTTTTGGTGGAGAACCAAATCTGTCAGATTTGAAGTGTGTATGGGCTCAGCATTCAAGACAATGGGTGTCCAATGTTGAGGCTCAAAAGCTCGAAACTCGATGCTCAGATTTCACAGAAGGAGGAATGGATTGTTGCCACTCCAGCCAATGAGGCAAAACAAGACCGTTGCGGTGTGGACAAACTTAGTCTTTTTGTCACACAGGAACAGTCCAAAAGCTCTCCTTAAGATGGGCATGCTTTCACTCGATTTCTCAGAGCATCTCAGAGCAGATGCAGATTTTGCTTCTGAGGTGGTAGGTCCAGTAGATATACTTCAGAGAGACCTCGTTCAAAGTAGATATACTAGGATTGAGAGTAAGTGTCGTTTCTTGCAGAACGTGGGTCCTTAAAGTTACAGGCGAACGACAGTTTATTCGCCACTGACAGGGACTGAGACTTGGTATTGAAATACATTGAAACAGCACTCTGCAGAGTGAGCTTTGCATCCTGCTACGAGACGGCCAAATTAAGGATTCCACAATGCTTGGCTGGTCGGGTGGCGGCGCGGGTGCGGCAGCACTGTTGCCGGAGCCATGCTGTGGTTATTCTAATTATCTAATTGAAGGTAGATACAGCAACCATCAAGACATTCTGCAGCCGGGAGTTCTAATTATGAGTATGCTTTTGACCACGGCTTTGCTGGCTTTGGTTTGGGCCTTCGCCCTCATCCGCAGGTTGACAGGTTTATTGGCGTTTATGAGCTGTTTGATGATTGCTGGGCCCAAGGGCCTGCATCGAGCTGCTGGCCAAAAGGCACACATTTCCGTTGATGACTCGCAAGCTCACTGAAAAACACATGAGGCCCTGCAACAAAGGTAATCGTCAAAGCCGAACACAAACCAACTGGGCAATGCTCCTGGTGATCTTGGTAATGATCCCCATATCCCGACAACCTGGTGCAAATCTCGAGTTCGCAGATGACCATGTTTGTTGTCATGACCCTGGGCACCGAACCAGGGCCGAATCTGCATTGCAGGGTCTTCAACCAAGATTCACGCAAACGTGTGCGTGCGTCTATAAGTCAGTGAGCTGTAGCCTGGCCTAGTCTCGGTCCTTGGTTACATCTCGTTGACAATATATTACTATCTGTCATGTACTACATTTTCGTAAATACTATCTGCATCTGCCAAGCGACAATGCGACAGTCGACGAGGAATGTCAAGCGCAGGGTCTCCACCAACGCCCGAAAGAATCGAATTCAAGAACTGGGCTGCGCCGTGTTCTCTCTTGACACTCGGCCCCTTGTATCTGGAAGAACTACCAGGACAGCTTTCTGGTGGGAGGGCCTCCGCCAGATGCGCGACCCCGGACAGACGGCAAGTGAGTGCACGGCATGAAAATGCAAAATCTTATAGACCGCAAATAAGAGTGCTGTAAACTCTACCTGCAGAGCAGGCCGAAGTCTGGAGCAGCCCTGGTAGAGGTGGCATTGAAGCCTTTTGCTGAATATGGCTCCAAAAAGGTTTGGTTCAGGGGCATGTATGCTTGAATGCACTCGGCAGGCAGAAGCTAATATTCCTGTGCCTGCTTTCTGCCATCACCGAGCGGTTTACTAGCGAGCCAAGACCATGAGTCAGCTGAAGCTGACAGGCCTAGACTTTCCCAGTTTAGCAAGCTGCGATACCTGGGACAGGTGGAAAAAGCAGATCGCTTTGGACGAATATGGGTAGTTGCGATATTATGTCCTAGCTTTTTTTTCTGCGCCGCACTAGGCAGCCACTTGCAAGCGACAAGGCGAGCAGATTAGGATAACGACGGTTGAATTTCCCTTGCGCGGCTGGGGCGGCTACACTGGCGACGTATCAGCACGAAAGAACCCGCTGCAGCTCGAGCTGCTGGAAATCCGTATTAGCAGAGTTCAGGCTGGGACACCATCGCAGTTGTTGCAACCTAGCTTTGGTGAGGACGCTGCGTCACAGGATTCGAGAACGACCTCAAGACTTCATCAATTTCTTGTGGCGGTGTTTGGGCCGTTTCTTTCTGTGAATGTTAACAGCACGCTTGCATTCGCAGGATATATCGGTTGCAACGAGTTCTGTTTCTGCCTAGTTATTAGTTAGCTGGTAATGTATTCGTTCTAACTACTGGAAGCAGAAGATGCAATTTTTCGCGAACGTATCCAACAAAGACAACTGGTGTATGACAATTACTCGACAGCTTCTTTGTTCCTCAGGGCTTTGCTGGGCTCCACGCTCGCTCGGCCCGACTGCTTGCAAGGATCATAGACATGTGAACTCGTAGAAGCAAACAAACACTTGGAGTACCGCCGAGTACTGTCTTGTCCATGCTCGTTTCGAGCTTGCTGGAACGAGTCTAAGGTCTGCTACAGTAGCCGGTGCAAGACCCACCCGCGAACATAGGCAGTGTAGCCACCAGTGCCTTCCTGGTGACTAGCGACGCAAAAGGGCGCAGACCCTGAATCCAAAACCATGTAGACCTTTAGCATGCCGTCGATGGGCTCAGACTGGTATGGTATCATGAATGTCCTGAAACTGGGGCCCATTTACATACAGCGGTGCAGATCCAGCTTATTGTTGAATTTCTTGAAGAAGAACATGACAATTCAATCACCAGAAGAGGCAGCCCTTCTTGCGACCATTTGCGACCGAGGTTCGGCAGAGCCTGCAATTCGAACCTTCATGCCATTGACCGCAAGCCCTGAACTCGAAACCCCAAGCTTTCAACACGAGACAACCTCGCCCCATGCACCCGCCATGGCGGCCAAAGGGGAGGTGGCCGACCGCGTTCCGGCAATCCTTTCACACGTCGAGTCGGCACCCTGTCTGTCATGGGGTCGGCGAAATATAACCAGAGCAGAAGTGATGACAAAGACGATGGTAGCAATGCTGACAAACATCATGAACGGATGCATGGATGCGAGATTCTGATTTCCCGAATGCCTGCATTAAGCACAATGATGGGAAGCGTTCTTTCGAGGGACATCTTGTGGAAGCATCGATCCCAGCAGAGAGCTGTCAGTCATGCCGCTGTCGAAACAAAAACAATGGGAGGCATAATTAGTCACAAGGTGTTTGTGGTTGTCAGGCGTCAGCCTTTTGCAGCGGTACCCATCAGGACCGACAAGCTGTGAACGATTACATTCCGTCTTGATGTACGGCTTTGGTGATGGTGACGATGCTGGGGAGGTGGTGGTGGTGGTGGTGGTGGTGGTGGCGATGGCAGTCACGACGATGATGCTCAGGGACGGACGTTAATTGCGGAGGCTGTGACGTTGTGCAGTTGTTCAGTCGCGTGATGATGCCGAGCTTAATCTCTGCTGACTAGTGCTTGGATCGCCGCAAAGGATCTCGTTTCGTTGGCCATTTGCGGCTACATTGGCGGCCGCTGCATGCACTTGAAATATCCGGGCCCTGTGTTTCCCAGAGCCCGGGCTGCATTCAGAGCAACTGGAACTGAGTCTTGCGTAAAGTAAAAAACTAAGTAAAAACGCACTGGCCGTGATGTAACGATGTTGTTTGCATGGGATGTGATGTCTAGGAAACGCGACCCATTGTTGACTACTCCAATACACGACCGCATGTTTGCTCGAAATGAGAACCATGTCGTTGGATGTGGATGCTCGGTCGCTGCGCGCGCGGTGCCGCTTTGACGTTGGCCTCGTGAAACTCCGGCAGTTCTTGTGGGGAAACGGAGTTTCGGTCGCGTCTCTGAATTCCGCCAGCACATAGGCAAGCATCTGGCAGTGCTCGTGAATGGCGCCAGTACATGGGGACAATCATTGGTGACCGTGCCTCCAGCTTCACGCAGTGGTTCGTGAGCAAGTTGTCCATGCAACTTGTGACAAGTTGTGCGAAGTGAGCCAAGAAGAGACAAGAAAGATGCAATACCCCTCAAGAGAAGCGAACAATGGTTGTGATAAGATTCAAGAAAATAACGCAAAAGATGCAAAAGACGTGCCACTTACCAAGGAGGCCAGGGGCGGCCAAAGGGTTGCCTTTGTTTAGTTTTGTAGTTTCTGTGCCTAGGGCTAGCTGGGAGGGTTGTGGCTGGAGGGGTGTGGCTGGAAGGGTGTCTGGAGGGGGTGCTGGAGGTGGCGGTTGAGGGGTGGATGGAGGGGGATTGCTTAATGCTGGATGGGCGGATTACATAAAAGGCGGATGGAGGTGGTGGCTGGATGAGGAAGGGAGGTGTGGATGGAGATGGCGGGTGCCGGAGGTGGGTGGATGGAGGGGGCAGAACGGCGGATGGAGTGAAGGGGTTGGTAAATTGAAGGTGCGCATGGAAGGGTGATGGAGGGACGAAGGTGGCGGATGGAGGAACATGTGGGTGGACCAAGGTGGATGGAGGTGGCGGTGTTTGTGCTGGTGGCTGTGGCTGAAGGTTTGTGTCTGGTGGCTAGTGGTTCGTCGCAGCTGGCTGTGGCGGTTTGTGACTGTTGGCTGTCTGGTGGCTGGCTGTTTGCATCGTTGCCTAGCCAGCCACGAAGCCCGATACCACGATGCCGTATCATGCGGTGTCGATTTCTGCGATGTAGTTTAGTTTTCTGCGATGGGGGCGCGGTTCGATGACGATACCGATGCGATGTCGATATATGTACTTGTGAACTTAAACGGCATCATGAGGATGATGATGATGATGATGGGACAATCATTGTGGGCATGTCTCTGAATCCGCCACCACATGGGGAGAAGCTCTTCGGCCGTGGTCCTGAATCCCGCCTGTGCATTGGAGAAGCATGAGCAGGGTTCTTAGAAGCGGTTTGTTAGACGGTTGGATGGGTTGATAGAAGGGTTTCTGGTCGAGGTGCTGCATGGTAGATGAATGGATGACGGATGGATGAAATCACGTTCGGTGTTACCTCAATGCTTTGAACACTTTCGGAGCACTCAGTATATGAATTGGCGTTCTCCACCCCCCCCCAGTTAAGCCAAACCACAATGCATTGTACAGCTTCGAATCCTTCCGAGTCTTCCACGAAGCCCTTGAAGCCTGAAAACTGCAGCCGTATCTTGGTGGGCAAGCTTGACACCTAGACTTGTACGCATCGAAGACCGATTTCGTGAAACCGCAGACCGGAAAAGCGCTTATCACCGAAAGCCACAGGGAATGTGCAGAAAACCCCTTATATCCAACCCATTGAAACTTAGCTGTAGTCCACAGTTCAACCAAGAACACTGCAATGCGGGCCTCGTCCTTGCTAAGTGGGAGGGAAAAAACCCATTGAAGGAAGCCACTCTAGAACCCTTACCAAACCGCCCTGCAGCTCCTTCGATGCCCTGTTGAGGCGGAGCACGTTTTGTCATATCCCGAGAATCAGGCCCCACACCGCACAGACATCCACAACCCTACATCCGCGAGACCCGAACAGCATAGGTTTTTGTGCATGCTTAAGTCTGAAAGCTCACCCCAAACCTCCCCAAACCCCAATTCGAAGGCGCGGAGTGGGTGGCTTGGGGCCTCGCGGGCGCCATGCTCACTGCCTTTGGAGGCTCCTTTTCAATTGGCTGGGCATTCAAAATTGATCATGCATTGACGTTTCTGTTCCGATAGACCTCGACTTGAAAACCAAGATGTGCCAGGCCACAGGCTCTGCGCCTGTAGACCCTGAAGCCTTTGTTGCTGCTGGCCTGGAAGGCGGCAGCATGTATGTGCTGCTGATGAAGAGGCAGGCCGGCTTGTTTTTTAAACTCTAAACTTTGCACTTTAAACCACACAAGATGGCTCCTGCCCGTAATGAGTTGGTCTTGATTGCAATGCCCAGCCCATTGCTTCAGGGCTCCATGGCATTGAACTTCAGTGCTTCAGCGGAGTCAGATAAAGAGCCCGAGCGGCTTCCTGGCAAAGCTAAAAGCTACCCTCCTCCAAACACGACACCACAAGTATGGCGAAGTATGGGATAATGTGGTGTTTGGTTTCAGAGCTTTGGGTTTTCCTTCGGCTTCGCACTTTCGACGAGAGCTTGCTGGTTTTATTCACCTGGGTGTGCCAAGAACCTGAGTTGCGAGTGCCCGCCCAGGTCTGGCGATCGTCGGTTTGGCTGGCAGGAAAGGGGTTGCACCTAGGCTCGCAACTGTAGGACTGTAGGTGCTACAAAACTTTCCAAGGCCTCGAAGCCACCTGTCAAGTTCCCCGGGGGTGCTGATGCTGTGAACCGGAGGCGATGGAGGCGAACCCACCAGGCCCCCTGACAGCGGTCGGCGGCTCGTGATCTGGCGGTGTACATTTTGGACAGTCGCGTAGCCCTTCACGCGCAGCTTGATGAGCCGCGCTCCCGCCACAGTCCCATGCATATTCTGGAGTATTTTGCGTGGAAATCGTCCCCCCCGCTCACTTTGAACTTCTCGAAGTGGTTAATAGCCTGGAAATGCCAAAGTGTTCACCTATCCGTCCCGAAATGTACCGAAATCCTTTCTTTCTACTGAACGTAGTGCTTTGGTATACTTTGGCGAAATTCAAAACTTGGCTCCCGCCACAGTGCCGTGCGTGTCCGCTTCCCGAAATCGTGCTCCCGCCATTCGGTGCGTGGTCTGTGGTGACAATCGTGCTCCTGCTGCCGTCTGTTGGGCTCATGGGTGCTCTTGTAAGCCTCAGGGTGCTCCTGCAGTGGTTCTTCCACAAGCTCTGGACCGTCTGGCGCTAGTGCATTAGTTCTTGGGGCCTTGAGGCTCCTTCACTGCTTGGTTCCAACGCTGGCATACTGGTTTTCATCGTGCTGATGGCACATTTGGGATATCAGGGTTGGTTAATATGCAAACTGTGACTCATGAATTGGGATGCGTGTGACAAAATTTCGTGGGTTCCCACCTGCATTTGATCAGCCTGCTTTCGTCAACTCCAGCCAGGGTCCCAAGCGTTGAAGCTGAACCTTGGCCCACATGATTGTCTTCCACAGACTATCTTTCCCTGCTGTGAGTCAGTGGTCTTGCCGAAGTCTTAAAAAAACGCCTAGAGGAGACCCAGAGTAGGTCCTTACCACGACAGGGTTTAGGGGCACACTGACAAGCCTTCCAACCACACTGACAAGGTTTTTTCTTACAGTGACAAGGGTTTAGGCTCAACCCTAACAGCGCGCGCTNCCTTTCTCCCGCCAGACGCGGGGGAGTCGCCATTTTGGTGGTTTTGGGCTGTGAAAATGCCAAAATGGTGACTTTACCCGCCATTGGTTTCCGCTATTGCACCGAAGATGCGGCATCCGCACAAAACGGAAAGACCAGCTGATGCGTGCTGCTGGTGCTGGTATGTGTTGATGCTGCTGATGTGTCGTGCTGCTGATGTGTCCTGCTGCTGATTTGTCCTGCTGCTGCTGCTGCTGCTGAGACCTTGTCGTGGTGAGGTTTTGATGCCTTGTCGTGGTGAGGTTTTAATGCCTTGTCGTGGTGAGGTTTTGATGCCTTGTCGTGGTGAGCTTTGCAATGCCTTGTCGTGGTGAGGTTGTTTTTCTGTTGTGGTGCCAATATTTCTTGTTATGGTGTGGATTCTATTTTTCTGTCATGGCAACAACGCGCCCTCGTTTGAGACCCAGACCCGAACAAGCTCAGCCCCAAGAGTATTCCGGAAGGATCCTTTGGCTGTGTCAGCGGCACTGCTGGGATTCCTTCTTTCGCGCCTGAGCAGGCAATTTGTATTGTAGGTTTTGCTTACTCAGGCCTCTCGGTCTTGAGTTACGGATGGAGCTTGAGTGGATCGGAGGTTGCCGCAAGGCTTTGAGAGCACTGTGGAAGCGGTTGGGGTGGGGCTGCAGATGATTCTAGTGCATCCTCCCTGTAGCCACGAAACATCATGCGAGTGCCTTGTCGATTTGTAGCATACTACGGCAACATTTAGCACTGTCGACTCTTCTCGCGACCAGGATGTAGGTGTTGCGACTATCGCCGCTGCTATTCCTATGCTGCAGTAGCAGTGTTACCAACAGCTATCTGAACAAGCAACCTTCACAGCGTATCCCCGACACAACCGAGCAACGTCGTATCCCAACGGAGTTTGTCAAGGACTTACTTCGTGCCGCACTGCGGCAGCGCAATCGAGGCATTGTTTGCGGAAAAGTGTGGTACAGAGCTTCCGAGGTTTTAAAGAGTATCGCAGCCTGGACCATGCAAGGGGTTGCAGTCTATTTTCAATATCTCATGTCGACCAACTCTATATATAATTAAGCGTGTGCAGGCATGTGCACACACACATACATATAAATTGCATGCGTGCATACATACATAGTTCAATACATCCTACGTGCCTATATACATACATACATACATACATACATACATACATACATAGATAGATACATACATACATACAAACACAAACACCGATACAAACACAAATGCAAAGGCAAATACATACAAATATGTACACCTACATACACGTACGTACACATACATACATTTACACACACATACATACACATAAACACACATACATGCGCATACATACATACGTACATACGTACACATGCATTCACATACATTCACGTACATACACATCATACACATACATACACATACGCACACATTCATACATACACACATACACACATACATACACACACATACATGCACACATGCACACATACACACACACACACACGCATACACATACATACACCTGCACACACACATGCATACATACACGTACCCACACATACCCACGCATACATACGCATACATACACATACATACATGTGCATACACATACACATACACATACACATACATAAACATACACAACACATACACATACACATACACATATACACACAGACTTACATATTCATACCCATACATACACACACATATACATACATATACATACACATGCATACACATACATACACATACATACATACATACATACGTACATACATATCTACATGCAAACACGCACGCACGCCCTCATCCACACCCACGACGAGGCTTGGAAACCTGTTTCCTGCCTGCGTAGCTGAATGAGTGTGACACTGCAGCAGTACATCTGCACCCTAAAGTGAAATACGCTGGGATCTTGTTAACGAAAACAGCACGGCTATCCAGTTACCAGAAAGCGACAATCTAGGGATATGCCGCCCGGAGCAAAGAAAACAGCAGATTCGGGGTTGGGGGTGGGGGCAAGGGGTGGGGAGGGGGATGACATGCGTTTCAACTTGCATACTACTTAGTTGCCGAACGCATATTCCATTGCGATCCCGTGGGGGGGCCCGTTCCGCCCGAGCCACTCGTCACTCGCTGCGCCCGTTCCACTTGCGCCACCGTTCCACTCGCCCCGTGCCCCCGTTCCAAGTCCGACATATTCGCGCATGTGGAACGAGTGGAACGGGTTGGGCGCAGGGTCGCGCCATCACGCCACTCGTGCCACTCGCGCCACTCGCGCCAGGCGAAAGGAACGAGTGGAACAATTAAGGCACGGGTGGAACCAGTGGAACGGTCGGAGCGAGTGGAACGAGTGGAACAGACCGATTAGCGCCCCCACACAACGACACTCTCGAATAATTCAAACTTACATAACCTAAATAGTAGCAACTCAAGAGTACATGGACAGTATTTAGTTGTGCATGGAATGTGCGAGATAAGCGAACACACGTGAGCTTGTCGCATGGGATGATATTTCCTTTGGTGCTCCCACCTGGATTCGCAAACATCCGTGATAACAAAGGCATTTATGTCTTAAGCCTTCGCGGAAACAGCTTCGGTCTAGTGTGTCATAAGCTGGGTTCGCCTTCAGGATCTCATAAAAGCTGGAAACCTTAACAGGAGTTGCTGGGCATTGGCTGTGGCGCTGCGTTCAACTTCTTTGACTGCGCCGCCCGGTCGCCTTGAAGATTCCAAGAATAAGGCCAAGAGCTGTTGAAACGGATCAAAGACGAGGTGGATACCGGTCAGATGTGTTTGGGGGTGGTAGGGCGAGCATTATGAAGAGGTGTGCAGTTCTTGAGTTTCAATTGTTTCCGATACAGAAGGACGCCCGAAGCAGACAAGTTCGTTGAGGAAGGCGGTGTTGTGAACAATCTCTAGACCTGAACCCAAGTAACAACACAGATATCCCAAAAGCGAGATCGGCTAAGGTTAACAACGCGATCCTCATCGCCTGGGGCACTAGCAAGCGTGGCCCTTGCTTCCACAACCAAGCACATGCTTCCCATTTTAGTGCAGGAATGCGCTACCTTGGCACAGACCCTAAACTTCGATCCTTGAGGGGTGCGCGGTTGAATCGTGGTCAACATGCGAGGTGTCTTCAGGGTCTGTTTGGGCGCACAAAGATGCTGTGATGTTCTGGTGTTCTGTCAAGCTTCGGCTTTTCCTCGTCGACGGATAGGAAGAAGAACCAACATCAACCTCAGAGAATATATATATGTCGTAAACCTTCAAGTCTGAGAGCTAAACCAGAAGCCTCAAATGTAATTAGATGTCTGATGACGATGATCACAAAACTATAGTTATGATTCATGATGCTAGACGTGACAATAAAGAAGAACACCAAAGTGGTCTCCGTGAGAATATTACCAGTAATTGTAGCGAGTAGCAACAAGAAGAACAAGATGGATCCCCTTACTCAGGCCCTGGAAGAGACAACATGAGTGGGGCTTTTGTTGCCTGCAGTCCTGAAAGCTTCATCGACCCAGGGCTGTATTCAACGAACGTCCTATGTCCTTGTTGTAAGAAACCGGAGTCTCATACTCTTATCGCTCTGAGGCGCTTCAAACCCTTTGACTAGCTCACCAACGTCTTGCAATATTGTGAAAAAGTTTAGCAACCCGGTCAAAACGAAACCGCAACTTGGAAAATTGCAGAGAACACTCCTCAAATTATGCGCTCCGCGTCGCTTCCGAGCTCAAGTAGAGCCCTGCCTGCTTTGCCCCGCATGGGGCTCCTCCCAGCCGTGGTTGCGACCGGGGGGTGGGGAACTTAGAAGGGATCATTTTCCTCATGTTTGAGGCGTCGGGAAGTTCTCAGGCTTCATGGCTTCACAGGGCTTACTGTTCAGTTCATAGGACTTTGGACCCAGGCTTTTGGTTTTCCCTCTCGAGTTTGGATTGAGGTTTTCAGGATTAATCGGGTCTCAGCGCTAGGGCTCAAGCTTTCGGATTCTCGCATGAAGGATCTCGGGTCTACGTTTTTGGGCCTGGGGACATTTGGTTGGGGGTGTTGCGGTGAGGGTTTCTGTAGTGACTGTAGTGGGCTTCCATGAACAGGGCTGAGTCGGGATGCGACTTGGTCTCTGACTCTAAAACGTCCGTTTGTCAAACGTTGCATACGGGTGTTCTGAAAGCGGGCGGCGCTCCAAGTTCGAGGTCTTGCTCCCCTTCTTTCGACTAAGCAGGCCAACCCCGTCGCGAAGATGCATCTCTCACATGGCCACCCTCGGTAAGCAATAGAGAGAGAACCTGTTGCACTGCAGGAGTACCCCTCAGTAACATCGCCACAGCTTGTTTTTAAGGTCAATGAAGCATTGTGCGGCACAGCCAGTTCAATGGCTGCTGCTGATCTGCCCCCTGCCTGCCAGTTGACTGGGCTTCGAAGGCTGTAGGGTGTTGGGATCAGGCGTTTGCGTTCGTCCGTCTGCGGCAAGCTCTACAGCGGTGTTCCAACTCTGACGTTCGAAGCCAAGGCCTGGCAGTTGGCGCCGGGACCTGAGGTTTTAAAGTTTAAAGGGTTTAGGATTAGTGTTTCGAGTTCAGGTTTTAGCTCGTTCCCTCCGGCATGGCTCATTCAGGGCTCCACCTTCTCAATCTGATTCAAACTGGTCCACCGGGATTGTGGCAGCCCGTAAGCCTAGGCAGTGTGTTGATCATTGTTGTGAGTCCGGCACGCGGTTTTGAGAAGTTCAGTTTTGGGAAACCGGTGCTAGGTTTACGGCTGGCTTGAAAAGCAATACCCAAGTGCTCAACCCCGGGCATCAGTGAGAGATGCGGTCTCAACGACGGGTTGATCTCTTGTTCAGTTGCAGCATACTAAAGCATAGTCGCAATCCCCAAATGCGTCACACTTCCATCCGCTCGGAATCTTGTCGGAGCCACGCATTCATCGCGTGTTTCCCTTCATCACCGTATAAAGGGTGTGCACATACACACACACATACATACATCCATACATCCTTACATCCATACATGTAGACATGCATGCATACATACATACATAGACATGCACAGACACACCTGGACATACTAGTACCTAGACATACATAAACATACATAGGCATACCTAGACATACATAGACATACATGTACATATACATACATACATACGTACGTGCCTGCATACCCACTTCACGTACGTACATACATACATACATACATAGACATGCATGCATGCATGCATGCCTCCATGTGCCTGTGCGTGCTTTGCGTGCATGCATGCTTAGATACTTTTGCGGCCTCAGGTCTCTTGCTGGAAACTAGCTTCCGAGATGCGGCTGCCGGCAGATTTCCTTCAGCTTGAATCCCTGGCAGAGGATCACAGGCTGCCGGTGGGCGTGATGTTCTGTATTTGTGCACTATTACAAACCTTCTCCTACTCTCCCCTCAACTCGGTGAACTCAGCGCTTCAGCGCTTGGGCTGAGGGCATCAGCTGATTTGACGACGGTTCGGATTTGGCCAAAGAGCACTGGAGGTTTTGAGTTAGTTTTGTCCTAAGCACGAAGCTCGACAATTTCATGCTTTTGGGTGGATGGCCTGGTACAGTAGTTCGAGGCTCCCAGAGATTGTGTCGGGAAGCTCACTGGCACTATACACGTTTGATTGCCAACCGGGGCTTCGAGTTTTGAGGTCAAGGACGACTGGAACATGACATGCGGATCTCATGTGGTGTTCACACGGCCGGGCGATGTGCATCAGCTCCGAAAGCGTATCGACAGCTTCATGCAGATCGCGTGGCTTTTGAGCTGCGAATGCTGACGAGAGTTCTTCAAGAGTTATGTGGTTTTAGCCCTCATAAACTTACCCGCTGACTATAATCGTCTGTTTTAGTCGAATTCTGCTGAACGTGTGTGCACATAAGATTGTCGCACACACCGCCCACATCTTCTCTGGATCCCTCCCTGAAGAGACGAGTCTCATCCGAAGTATGACGACACTGCAGCAATTCGAGGATCTCGCGAAAGTTCTTCATTAAACCTCAGACAAACGTGAGATGTTTCGACTCTTAGACATTAAGATAGCAATCATCAAGCAGAGGCATCATACGGCGATGTTGCAACCAGAGCTCAGCAATGCAACAGCCGCAACCCACAATGTCACAAATCCTAAGTGGGCGCCAAAAGAACTTCGACAAGAGTTCGGCACAGGTCTCTTCTTTCGGCAGGCCACAAGGACCGGACAGATGTGCAATTTCAGGTTCGGGGTTTGTGCAACGTTGCTAGTTACTCAAGAGCTTTGGACTTTGGCCGGCTGCATCAGCCGGAGTATATTCTAGTTTAGCATCTGTGAGACGATTAGTGCCATGCGAATTCAGGAATTCATACCCCCTTCGTGCAAACTACATGTCGGCCAAAGTGTTGATGAGCAATGTGTGCTCAATCTTCAAAAAGAAGATTTCAAGTGGTTCACTGAGTCCACTGTTGTATGACTTGTCCTCGCCAACCGTGAAATTACCCCAACTTCAGAATTTAATCAACAAGCCCCTAAGTTTAAGTATCTGAACAGCTTTGGCTCTTGACCTTGTGCCCTCTGCATCCGGCTTCAAGCTCTACGGTCCATTTATTTGTACCCTGGACTTTGAAACTCGAGACGCTGGACCTGAAACCCGCTGAGTCTTTAACTCTGACTAACCCGACCTGAGCAATGCATAGGGTCATAGGGTCTGAGCTAGAAAAAACCCAAACCCTGCACCCAAATCAAAAACCAAGCTGCAGCAAGAATCAGAATTTGCTTGAAACCTCCGGAAGCTCGGAAGATTACCAGGAGCATCGGACCAGGATGGATAGCTACAAGAACCTGAAGCGCCAAGAAAGCATGCGGGGTCTGTTATAAGCTGTGGTGCCTCATGAGGGCTCCAAAAGTCAAAAGAACCGCTACTCCTTCAGGTGGTTGGGGAATATTTGGGACTTGCGAAGTTTATTGAGGGCTTAGAGAGGCGATGCTCATTCGTGGCAGCGGTCCAGACCTGAAACTTCAAGTATTCGAGGTCGGAGGAGTTGTGAGTGATTAGGTGCGATCCTACAGTTTTAGCCATCGAAGCCATCAGGTAGCGGGATGCTTCTAGGGACCGACATCATGGCCAGCATGCTGCCAAGTGCAGACCATAGCCGTGGGTAAAGGGTCCTGCGCTCAATCAAATCGAAGGGTACTGCAGCTGGGGCTCAGGAACTTGAATTTGCAACGGTTGGGGGCTGCTGCACGTCTCGTTTTTGCCTGAGCCTTCCTCGTCTGTGCACCGTTTATGCAAGAGGCCTGTGTTCACACCATGGCACACACTCTGAGTCCTGGTGGCTTCTGAAAAAACATTGAAGCCCCAAGATATCGAAGCTCTTCTTTCGACCCCTGATGAAGGCTTCGTTCGATACGGCACCAGGACCAACATGCATAACCGTCGCACCCTGGGGCTGCAATGCCGTAATCGAAGCCATGCATTAACAGGATATCCAGATCCCCGCTGAACTCAGCTTGCCTTACGTTTCCCATGTTTCCGACCCAGAACCTCATCTGGCTGGAGCGTGAGAGCAAAACCGCCGCCATTTTCTCACATAGTTAGCTGAGGCAGACTATCACGAAGCTGGGCAACCAGGCCAGGCTTGTCATCACCGCATACCGCCTTCAAGTGACCACAACGTACTACTGCATGGTGTCACGAGAGCGCGCAGGGAAGCAGCTTGCAAGGCCCGTCGTAGCCAGGGGTCAGGATGTTCTGTAGGATTCCTTTGATTCCTGTCTCCCAAAGGCGCATCCCGGCAATGGGGCCAGCTTGGCAGTCTATGTGGACTACGCGGTTTGTGGATCTGGCGGTTGAGAGAGAGAGAGAGAGATTCCATAGCCCTGGCGAAAGAAAGAAAGAGATTAGTCTTCAGGATCGGGCAGGCCGGTGCATGAGCCCATTTTCACCCGACTGGAACTGGTCCCCACATAATTCTCCAGTGCGCGCCTACGCGCGGGGGGTGCCTCGACTCCGCTGTCGGAGAGCCCGTTGTCAGTTGTCACATCCCCACAAAGCCCCAAGAAGTAGATTAGATACTGAGTATATGGGTTCGCGATGGAAAGCTAGCAACGGTAGTTTTGTGTGTCACTTCGATTGGCAACAACCAATGCACGGTAATTAACGTCCGGGGGGTTGTCGCATAAACCGCCCTTGCCTGTGCCGAATGCGAAGATAGCCTGCCTGCGGAAAGACAGTTAGAGGGGGGTCGGGGGTTGGGGTTCGGCTAGTTATGATTGTTTAGGATAGACAGGTTCACTCTCATTAGAGTGCAGTACTAGGTGTCCTCAGAAACCAGTCCCACGCCCCCAGCACATACTGTAGCAAATCCTAGAGCCACGAAGCATACTAAGCCAGCTCAGGTGAAAAGCCTGCTGAATACATCCATGATTCAGGCGATTAACTCCCAGTTCCAGGCCACTGTGACGGGTTTGAATGCAAGTTTGCCTCAACACGCGGCACTCCTTCTGGCGTTGCTTCAACTGACCTCGTGCAACATGCCCCAAAGACTGTTAGACTTATGTGGGGCCTTGTCTTGGGCCGATCTTTTGGGACAAACGAATGAAGCCTCACCCATGCTGTAAAATCCAGGAACTCGGAATCTCGCCTGTCCACGTACATCCCAGAGCCAGCCATGTTATGTTATTCTGCTTGGCGCTCCTTCAACATCTCCTTACCCCTACAACAAACTCCAGACAAAAGCCCTGAGATTAAGCTGTGTGAACCCTGCGAAGCATCTGTCAACCACGCGCACTTTACTCCTGAACCCCCCCGCCCAGAAGTCGGACACTCTAAGGCTCGAGCGTCCTGCACTACGTATGCTTTGAAAGCCTTAAACCCCAAAAGTTCACCCTTCGTGAAAGCCCGGCATTACTTCCAAAAGCCCTCGAAATCGGAAGGCTGACGATGAGATCTTGAAGCGGGGAGTCAAAAGCTCTTCGGTTCAGTTTGAATGCTTTTGGATCTGGAAAAACTGTATGTCTGGGGTTGCGCTGCTCAAGCGATTAGGATGTTTTGTTTCATGAGGTGATTACGTTAAGGATTCAGAGTGTGGTAACGGTGTGCAACAACTTGAGCAGGTCGACCAGGTCGACCATGTGATTTGGGTATGTGTCGTCGTTATTTACAGTGCATAGCACGGCCCTGAAGCACCAGCAACCTTCTTGTCAATGTAGTTGGAGAGGCGAGCTGGGTCGTCCTGCTGTTCGGAGCATATCGGTGGATGTACGCATTAATTTTGTGGCAGACTTCCTATTTCGTTAACGATGCTGTGAATGTGGGTATCGGGTCCCATCGCAGCCACTTCTGAGTCGATGGGCTTCCGTGCGACCCTCATACCTGCTCGATGAGCTGCAAGCGGCCCGATCTCCAAGATCTCCTCGTGAGCCGCAACACCTAGAAACAACCTAGTCGACCACGTGCAAGCGTAAGCTCTAATCCTGAAGCTGTCTTGAAATCCACACCGAAGTCTAAGCCGCGAAACTGCCAGGCCCTACCAGTAGCATTTTGAGTATAAGCCCAAGCTTGAAACCCTATGGACCCGAGCTAGGCTTCCCTCTGTGCGACACGATCTTGGAGAAAGCCCTGGAGCACTCGAACGCTGTTCGAGACGGGAAGGGCTCGCAGCTTGTTCAAAATTTGGGGGCTTCGGAGCTCCAACAATGGCCGGCCAATGGATATGAGTAAAGGCCACGATGGCATACATGCCGCACGTAGCACAAACCATCGCTACAACCTGTGATAAACAGTGGTGGCGGTGGTGGCGGCAATGCTGCAATCTTGTAGAAATTCAAGTCTCCGTAAGCTCTGAGTTTGTACGGAGGTTTTTGGTTCACTTCCCGGATGGGTTCTGCTTCGGGTTGTGCTTTATTGGACCCGTTGTTGAGGGTTTCAGAACGGTTTCAGGTTGTTTCAGTGGCGACGTAGATCCGGAGGGCAAGCTAGAGAGGCAGGAGAGAAGTATGTTGAGGGGGATGGGACTCTTGATCCTTCGGGGTTCGAAGTTCGAGCCTCCAAGTGGCTTCTCCCTGCGGGAAAGGCGCCGGACCTGCGCAGTGCAGCTAAGCAGAGGCTTTTCCTCCGCAGTCACCATAGGCTTCAGCTGCTTTCCGAAAACAGGATAAAATGGCAGAGCCGCCCAGCTACCAACAACCATCGTCATAAGCAGCTTGGCCCTGAACACCAATCGAAAGCAACTGGAACTGGTAGTCTGCTAGTGCTAGTCCTACTCAGCATTCCAGGTACCAGGGCCTTGCAAAGCTGAAGGTGAAGCACAACGAATGCCGCGGAAGATGCTAATCTTGGAATATTGAGTTGATAGAGCCGAGCCTGTTTCGAGGCTGCTGTTTGGAGATTGACAGGATAGGCTCCGGTGCTTGACGGTGCTTGCGGGGTTGGGGCTTCTGGGTTCTTTGTGGGGTGGGATCGTGGAAGCTTTTAGAATTGGCTCGTACTTTAGCATCGGAGGTTTATTTGCTCGAGTCTTAGTGGTGCCCCAGCCAATGCCCAGTTGAAGCGTTGGGCCTCGGCCACCGTTGTATCGGATATTGTATCGTTGAGATACCAGCAACCCGATGTACGAAGTTGAATGAATCGAAGCACACAGGTGAAACTTCAGCGGGCTGTGGGAGTGTGGGTTACTCATCCGCAGCTGCCCGTTTTTGAGTATCGATGTTTGCCGAAGATTCCTAGGCCCGCTGCCGCCGCCTGTCATCTGCATGAACTCAAAAAGCTTCAAAACCTATCGTCCCATTCCTGAGGACAGGAGGAGAAGAAGATCCAGTACGACATGTGCAATGATCAGCTTCCCAGCAGCACGCAGTGGGCCTGTCGTACGTCTGGTTGCTAGCTGTTGGTGAAGCGAATGATCGCAGATGAGGGCAGAGGCCAACATAGCCCCAGCACAAGGGAAGTACGACCTTGCTTTCTCATGTGTTAGACACTGTTGGAGCGGGCAAGGCATGTGGTTTTGCGCGCTTCGTGCGAAGAGTGGCACTGACATCATTGATCAACAGAAACAGTTCCTGAAAGGAGAATAAAGAGGGAGACAGATGGTTCGAAAGGCCCTAATTAATGGTTCAGGGTTTTACATTACATCGAAGTTGAGCTATGGTTTTGGTTTCGAGCTTCAGGGTTGGATTTTAGGCGGGGTTTTCAAGCTTTCGTATCCATGGTTCAGACTTTTTGCAGTGCATTGCGTCAGACGCCCGCCGCTGACCCTCAGCCCGAGTGTCTCAGGTCGTCGAGTCAGGGTTAGGGTTTCCCAGGAGAATTGAAATCCCGGCATATTCAGAACTTCGTTTTGCGAGACTTCACAGACTGAAGGATATCTTCACTGCAGCCAACTGGTGGGCACAAGGCGTCTGTTCTGAGTTTCGGAAAACCCTTGTCATGTGCATGAGAACCTCACATGGGTGGGAATGCAACTTGGAACAACCGCCCCTCCCTCCTGTGAGCGGTATAAATATTTTAGTTTAGGAACCTGCATCGAAGGAAAGAAAACGAGCAGCAGCTCATGACTGCCTCGTGCGATCAGAACTTCACCAAGTCACCCGGTGAGCAAATGCTGGGTTTTGACGATGGCTACGAGCCTGCCATTCCAAACCAAAGCTCGTGCCAAGCTTCAGCACACTCGCAAGATAACGACGAAACAGAAAGCCACCCTACCTAAAACCCGGATCACCGAGTGAAGGGTGTTTAGGTTCGGGTTCAACGCTTATTCCGTTGCATATCTATCTTTCGCGTTGCCCCCATGAATGTAAGTCGCAGGTACAATGAGGCTGATTGATTAGGCATTGAATATGGTTCATGGCAGCCCTACTTGGCCCTACTTTATGCAGCTGCCACACTCAGGATGCTGAAAGGCCGACCCGGACCACATAAACTTGACGGGATGTTCTGGGTCGGGCGGATCTGTATAGGGCTGAGATTATAGCTTATGTAGGCTATGCGTGCTTGGATTCAGCTTTGCTGCTTGTACAGCTTGATCCTCTATCCGGACGTAGCATCCTCCATAAACTTGGCGTGTGGCCTGAATGGCGGCAGACCCACAACATCCCACAACGCCTTATCCTTCTTGACAAGCCACACCCCGAACCCTGCCATGCGGCTTCTCCTTTTGAAGCTTGAAGTAAGAGGCAAAAAACCATAACAATTGGAAGCCCCGGAGCCCCCAACTCACGTCTCGAGCTCCTCACCGCCCCAGCTCAACGCCCTCAAGAGACAGCAGAGGTTCTATCAGAAAGCGGCCCCTTGGCGACCTGCAAGCGTGGAGGGTTTCCGGTTCTCTGGTGGCTTGTTGCGAAGGAATGGGATGCGGTTTTTGTCAGGGTGTCCGCATGTGTATGCCGTATGCCGGCTCCCGCTGATTGGGTAGAGGTCCGGTTCGAAAACAGCTTTGTACGGTTTGCAGGTTACCTGCAGGTTAGGAACGGTTGGGGCCTGAAGGAGTTTGCAAATGTGCCTGCCATGCTGCAGGATTTAACCCACAAAGGAAACCCTCGTCGGCTGAGGGCGGGCCTACAAATGGGCCCTGGGGCTAGTGAGAACAAAACATCCTGCCTAACCCTGCAATCTTGAGTTCTAGCACCGTTGTTTATGTCATTCCTTGGAAACTACAACCACTGTATGTGAGCCTAAGTACTTGGAACAGCAACCATCAAAGGTACACCATGCAATCCTGAAGCTCCTTTGGAATGTGGCGTTTCAATGAGAGCCAAACTCCTGATATCGAAGTTCTTAGAAGTAAGATTCCCCGAAGGTGCCTGTTAGAATAGCAGCAGCAGTCAGTATGAAACAACACCCTTAACTTAGGGGAAGGGGAAACCAGGTAGGCCCCCTCTTGGCTATAAAGAGTACATGGGTTGAATGCGTGTAGACGGTGTGAACCGAAAACCCCGTTAATACCGATGAATGCGGGGTTACCGTTTGTATTTGCATGTTGTGCA
>BGNK01002362.1:12494-48480 GCA_003297005.1 Symbiodinium sp. clade A Y106 | reverse complement strand
CAAGAACAAAAAACACAATTTCCCAGGAGACTAGTCCCCCAGATTTTTTGTATACTGGATATAAGGCCCTACAGGCTGAATAGCATGCTGTAAACCACTAAAACCGAAAAACCAAAAAACCCCAAAAACCAAAAAAACCAAAAAACCAAAAACCAAAAAAACCAATTCTCCAGGAGACTAGTCCCCCAGATTTTTGTTTTTTTTGGTTTTTTGTTTTTTTTGGTTTTTCGGTTTTAGTGGTTTACAGCATGCTATTCCGCCTGTAGGGCCTTATATCCAGTATGAGGACGAGACTATTTCAAAGCAACGCCCGTGTTTTAAATCANTTTTAAATCAATGCTTCTGTGATCATACGGGCCGACGTGCAAGGATCATAGGACACAACAAGGGTTTTGGGAGACGTAAAACAGCCATGCGGGGGCCTACCGGGTTTCCCTCTCTCTAACTTAGGGGTACTTAGTTTTTTAAACTCATTTTTGGTTCCTATAATCCCTAAGAAACAGCTAAAGTTACAAGTTTAAGTTCAGTATAGTTCAGCGGCCAACACCCCGAAGCATGGAGGGTGCGACCACCACGGGTCAGTGGGGAGCCACGCCGCTCGACCGAAAGGGTTGATTTGATTGATTGCACCGCGTGAGTGTTAGACTGCATAAGCGTGTACAAGGTTTGAGCATGTTTACAAGTCTTTCGGGTTTTGGGTGCGTTGATGCGAGATCATTTGATTCCATGACCTCTGGCTTTCGTTTCTGTTCTCCGTGGTCCGTGGGTCGAAGGCAAGCGAATTCAGGCCACATCGCGGGCTTGCAAGCCCTAAACCTCATGCCTACTAGATAAGTGAGCTGTTGATCCTTGTTCATGGAAGTTTCGTGGTTCTGGGTTTGAAGAAGGTTTCAGGCCTTGCGGTTTAGCAGATCCGTTGCTCGAGTATGTCTTGCCGGGCACCCCGTTCCTGCCACAATTGCATCCTGCTCGGGACGGAGTGAAACTTCACAGAGAGAGAGAGAGAGAGCGAGACTCAGAGAGAGGGATGGATGGATGGATGGATGGATGGATGGATGGATGGATGGATGGATGGATGGATGGATGGATGGATGCGTGGATGGATAGGTAAGTAGACAGACAGATAGATAGGTAGGCGGAAACCTAAAAGAATGGATAGGTAACAGGTCGGTAGATACGGTACTCCGTGGGCTAGACATTCTTTATTACACACGGTCTGTCCGAAGCACAGGGGAAAAGAAACTCAACAGACAGTCCTTGGCGAATAGATCCCATCGAATCGCCGGACCGCAGTGGTCCGAGTGAGGTGTGACACAAAGCAGTCCACCTACCAGCAGAACGCTCCTGCCGATATCCCATTGATCCACCAGCCTCCTGGACAAAAGCAAGAAGATGGTGATGCTTTGAGGGTTTTCTTTGCGAAACGACAAGGGCCCAGGCAGGATTCTGAGCGGTTCATAAGCTTAGGGTTGAGGCTTCGTATGAGAGCCCAAGCAGCAAAGTGGCAAACCAGGTATGTACCGGTTTTTGGCGCTGAGGAGCGTATTTGAGGCTCCCTGTCTCTCTTCCTCTTTCTATTTCCTGGTTTCTAGAGTGCTTGCTGAGTTTGCAGTCACGGTTGCTAGTGCACGCTTACGATGATGCTTCTCTTACAGTTTGCGACACCATGACAACTCCTTGCTGCTTCGTGTTTGTGCTGCAGTTGTTCCAGCTGGGCTGCGATTGTGTGGCCACAATGCTTTCTGACTGAGTCCGTCCATCGGCACGGTCGATGTGGAAGGTGCGCGGGTCTTGTATGCAGCTCAACCCACGTGGTTCCAAGCCAGATGTTCGTCAGTGGCAGTGTTTGTCGCACTCCTTGGGTTTCACATTGTCTGGCAGTTTTGCATCTTGCATGTAGACCGAAAGCAAGCCTAAACGAACTTGCCATCTCTTGCACTTTTGGCTCTGTGGCCGAAGTTACCAAAATATCATGGCTTTGGATGCATATGGTCGGACTAGTGACTACTCTTCGAGGTCCAAGCTTGCTTGACAGACTCAATCATGCTGTCGGATGTGCAAGGCATCGCTTCAAGTAGTTTAGGGTGTTCAGGTTCCAAACTGGCATGGATTCCACTGCAGATGAATGGGTGGGCGAGGATACTTGCCTTTTCCCAAGTGAAGACCTTGAGCCGCTGGAAGCACAGCTTTCTGAGGAGCTCGACGCAGAGCTAAGAGGATGCTCTGTCCAAGTTGGTCCGCACAAGGTGGCGGTTTCTGCGTAAGGTCGTGGAGGGATTTTTTGGGGTCATAAAACAATGTCACAATATGGTCACGGATGAATCAACGAACATCCCTCGCGTAGCATAGACAATTCACAGGTGAAGCTGTACATGGCAAAACAACGAGCCGACGACCTGTCCCCAGACGACTTGGGCCTGCGAATCTGGCCGGGGACACATGCCATGGCCTTCCTGTCCTTGTGCTGTTGAAAGCTTTTTTCCGTATTATGTTACAACGTTTAAAACCCAAACCCCATAACACGAGAACAGCACTGCTAGAAGGCTTCTTCGCCTCGAGCGTGAAGGTGTTTTGGCCGGCCGGTCTGTGTTGGATGTGGGCTGCGGGACGGGCTTCATTGGCATTTTGGCGAGGAAGGCTGGCTGCGGACTTTCTATTCTTTCGGATCGTCCCGGTCGGGCGCTGTGTGCTGCTCGGGTCAACGCTCTGGCAAATGGGGACGACGGCGACATCCTGGTCAGGTGCCTATCCTGGGGTCCCGGCAGCGTCGATGACACTGAAGGTGCAGTCTACAACTTAATCCTCCTATCCGAGGTGTTGTATGTTGCCCAGCCCACGTGTGTTCCATGGAGCCTGGACAAGGACGACGTGGCAGCCCTGGTGAAGCTGACAAAGTTGAAGCTAAGCCCAGAGGGCGATGCCTACATCACGTACGGTAATCGGGAGGTAGGCGGTACCGAGCAAGTCCAGGCAGCTGCAGAGGCTGCTGGGCTCAGTTTTCGGGAGCTTCCCTTGGAGACGGTGATCCCTGAGGAGGTTCTTGCCCAGGCGAGGACTACAGCGCTTCGCCGGGTCCGAGTCTTTCACCTCCGCCACGCAAGAGGGGTCTGAGGAAAATGGAGGGCTTCGTCAGAGTGACTTCGAAGCTTTCTCCTTATCAACTTTCCTGCTTTCTTCTTGATTCGTTGGCAGGTTACTTGATTGAGCAGTTCGACTTCTTCTCGACAATGGTGTTGCCACCTCAGCGCTTGCTGTGGCAGAAAGGAGGTGCGAAGCCCTTTCTTCCAGTGATGTTCTACCATCCTTCGAGATTCTCGAGAATCTCACTTCCAGATCTCCCAACCCTACTGTCTTCCTGCATGTGAACCATACGCCTCTCCCTATACCTCCCGAAGAGATCTCGAGCATGCAGAAGACTCTGGCAGAATTTCCGGCCAATCTCATTTTTCGCAAGATTTGGGCAGCTTGATGGTTGTGGAGTTCAAGTTATTCGGGAGACGGTTTCTGGTTAAGGGCCCGGAGTGTCTTTGGCGACGGTTCACCGAGGATCATGTTTTCGAGTCGCCTGCAGAGAGAAGCTCAAACCCGCGTGTTGTCACAACTAGTCCGGTCCTCCCAGAACAAAGTATCAAGATTTTCTGAATACACAGCCTTTGTGCCGCTCCACACAATAGTTGGCTTTCAGTGAAGCTCTGAAGCTCAACCTTCCAACGCGAAACAGCCACAAGAACAAGCAAGAACAAATCGATCTCATTCAAATCTAGTGCCAGAGTATCGTGGTGTTCTTTCCCGGGTGAGAGATTGTATGTAAGGACCTTCGCATCGTGCAGCGCAGCAATCGGCTTGCGTTATCGCAGCCGTGTGATTTTGGGAGTGATCTCAGATCTCGGAATGCACGCTAGGAAAGAGCTCTTCCCAAGAAGCCATCACACGTCGCTCGAACCGAAGTCTTGTTGGATGAAGCCCCGGCAAGCAACTGAGAGTTTCAGAAACCGAAGGGTCGTTGAGTTGAACTTCAAGCAATCAGTAGGACTATTTGGATTGGAATCCATTTTCAGAAAAGGGATTTGAAATTGCAAGAAACCCCCCGCTTCGAGCCCCCAACAAGGTCCGACTACAAGTACGCAGAGAAGCTATGCTACAATCGCACGAGGACTTGAACAAGGGATGGGGGCAGGAACTACGCTTCATTGTGCTCGGGTCCAGTTGTGAGGGACTTTTTGGATAGTGTGTACCAGAGCTTTCGCTCGCTCTGGAGGGTTGCAAGTGACGCCTCTTCGTTTCGTGGCTGCGGAGGCCCACAAGAGCCATGAACGTGCCCCGACACTGTCTAAGATTCAAGTCTCTCAGTTTAATTCCACCTCACCAGATCTGAAGTGTTATTCTATCCTTAAAACTCCAGCCCCTACACGTGGGAAGCGTCTGGCACTTCAAAGAAAGCCACCCCTGAACCGCCTAAATTGGGCCACTGGTTAAGTTTCAACCTCTGCTGTCGACGGACACTGAAAGCTACAAGCAATGTTCTCACATGCAGGACCTTGGAGGACACGAAGACAAGGTGTATCGAGCTCAGCTCACATACGCATCACTGCACAGTTGCTCCCGCCTGGATGTTTCTGATGCAAGACTCTGGAGGTTCATGGGTCGCTGCAAGGGCTCCAGTAAAGTAGACTAGACCCATCGTGTGACATTTGTCCAGACGACCCCCGCTCTTCTGACTACCCGTCTCCATCTACCGACACCGGACCTGAAGGTCCTGAGGTTCCTGTAGGGGGTAATTTCTAGATATCTCCTACGGAGTGCCGCAGCTCTGACCGTTAAGTGGGAACTGCTGAACATGCAGGACAAATGCCGGACCGGAGAAACCAACAACAATGACCGACCGGAAGAACTTGAACGGGTTGCACGCCCCACCCCCTAAGATGCTGCAGGGGCACTCTGCACATGCTGGTCGCATTCTTTAGACAACGACGGGCCGTGAAAGCACGCAGAATGTGCAACTTTTGAGGTGAGAAGCTCTTCCAGGAGCACGGCGACATCACGGCCGAATGTGATACCTCCCAGGCTTCGATTCTCGTTCATGGTTCCTGTCTCATCGGAGTCAACAACTGACACTCTCGTTCAGGGATGCGGGGTCATTTGGCAGAAACCTCCCTGCCCTCACAGCTTGCATGCACCTTCACTGATTTGAATTTCTGGGCTGGCTCGGGTGCTGGAGCACCCCGACAGCACTTGTCCCACCCCTGCATCAGGACACTCTCGATGCCGAGTCTTGCTCGTATCTTGGATGAAGGTGTGCGGTTTGCGGCAAGAAGCACCTCTCCAGCCAGTCGTCTTTGACCCCAAATTCTACGTACGTCAAGCCGACCTGGTACTACAGTTGCCGCTGACAGAGTGGTTTGGGCGGTGCAGCGCGTCACTCGGTTGCCGGTGTACTCCCAGTTTTCATAAGATCGAAGCAAACAGTGGCTATAAGTTGAATCAGGATTTCAACCTCTGGCTTCCTCGCTGCTCATCCGACACACACTTCCTTATTTGGGTGGCTCACATTTATGGAGGAGACTAGGCACCCCGGCCTTCCACGCCCTCAAGACTTTGCGGACCTGAAGAAGAATGCCAGACATGCCTTGAAAGAGTTCAAGAAGCTACTGTTCTGTTTAGAATGCTCCGACTACTTGTTGGGTTTGGGCTTGAGGACGCCTGTCCAGGAAACTAAAAGACTTGGGCATCCTAAACAGCGCATGCAGCAAAGCCGAACTGAAAGTTGAGGGCCCCAGAAACAAAACAAACAGCACATCCACACTCTGAAGGCCAGGTTTGGTAGAGAGACCTCGCCAAAGGCTTTCGCCATCACCGGACGACAAGCGTAGAATGATGGTAAAGTCAAGCAATTGTGAAATGCTAAGTTGAGAGTGTGGACAAGGAGGCTAGCCTTCGCAGCAAAGTTTCCAAACATGCCAAGGCCTCTAAACGTCGCAAGTCACAGCATCTTCTGCCACTACGTTTCGGACAACCCTAAAGTAAGCCAAGAGTTGTCATAGAACACGGGCAAGAGCATTTCCTCCATGGCAGCCATGGCGGACCCTGGCATCGTCTTCAGCTCCCGCCGCGCCCCCGCCCCTTGCAGCTTGTTTTGGCCGTGGCTCGGAGGGGGGGAGAGTCTTAGGTCCCGCAGCCCCCAGTCCCGCATCACTTGGGGCAATGAGTGTGGGATTTCGTGGGATTCATATAGGGGCAAGGGTGCCAAACGACATTTCAAGAGATTCCAATCCTCAACCGAAGCCTGAACTGAACATTTTTGCAAGGCCCGAAACCCTGGGATTCCAGGTCCATGGTCGCCGGGGTATGGTTGCTACGAGTCAGCCGCTGGCCAGCGAGGATCGGGCTCTGGGGCTCCTGTGGCTGCTGGGCTTCGTGGGCTTCAGGGTTTAGGCTTCAAAGCCAGTTGCTTGTTTCTTGGGATGGAGTTAGGTTCAGCTGTTTAGGGGTTTTGGCGGTTAGGGTTTGGGGTTCGGCTCGGAGCGTCTGCCATGTGATGTTAATTCTGGTTCAAAGTCGATCTCTTCGAGGGGCAGGGTGTGGATTTCAAACCAGGGTTTGCAAGAGTGCTTCAGGGTCCGGGTTGAGGGCTCGGGGTCAGGGTTCGGGGTTCAGGAATGAGGGGGCCTACGAAGAGTTTCCGCATCTGCGGTGATGAGCAAAGCATTCTGTGCTTCGGCTCTCTCTGATTTTAAAATATGATATGATAATAGATGCTGGGCGACTGCCAACTGCCTTTTGACTGGAGCTGGATTGGAGATGTAGTTAGAATTGAGTTGGAGTAGCAGTATATTCGGGTGTCCTGGCCTCCTGCTCAGGAGACTGGCAGCATACCGGAATCAGAGGTTTCTTCCCGTCGCGGCCATTCCAGAATGCCGGGCAAGCCATGAATGTGATTCTGTTGCCCACCCACATGGCGCAGTGCCAATCCTGGATCTCGCCATGAGTCTCAGTTCCATACTTGAACCCATGCACTGGATGGTCCGAGTGCTAGGCCGAAGCCGTGCATCCATAGGCAACACCATACGGCCCGTAGCCTTTTTGAGAAACGTGAACAGAAATCTGTCCGTGGCCAAACAGCTCCTCAATTAAGATCCGTGCGACTTGAACGCCGTGCTCCTATGCGAAAGGCTGAGGCATCTGCAAGAACACATCTTGTCGCACTTTTTGCGAGAAGGGTCGAATAGCAGGACTTGTAAGTGCATCCGGTTCTGATCAGGCAAACCTTCATCTCCAGGCAGCCTGAGCACGAAAATCCGAAACCCTTGTGTCGTGCAGGCCGGCATGCGGATCCTTCAGGCTGGGGGCACAGCCGCAGATGCTTGCAACCCTGCCGCACTTTGAGCGCGGTTTCGAATGTCAAGCTCCACAGCTGAATCTTCAGAGCCAGAGTCTTACGTTGAGACGGCTTCTGGTCGAATGACCGAATGAACCACATTCACGTCGCATGATCATCTTCCCGTGCTCCACACGTCCACACGTGCCCGCTGCTGTAGTTGCTGATTCGATCTGTTGGGGAATCTGCCACTTTATAAGGTTGACATGGTGCGTGGCAGCCCATGAGCATGAGCTGCGAGTCGCTTCGGTGCTTGAAGTCTACCCCAAACCTAGGGGCTGCAGGGTCTGAGCTCAGGTGTCGCAGCCGCAGCCGCCCTCAATGTCACGGAGCCGTGCAACACTGGCATTGGACCGGGCCTTGGGTGTATATCTCTGGCTTCGCTGCTAAAGTACAAACATAGAAGGGGACTCTGAAAGCCGAGGGCTTCCTACACGTCCGGAACCTCGATGCCTCTGTAAGTTGTGATGCCCACTTTCATCGAGCCGTGCTCTTGCTTTAGCCCAACTTTAGCTTTGTGAATATCGATGCCCCCCCGCCACACGAAGCCTGATGCCCTGGACCCTGCGAGGAGGCGACGCCTTCGCACTCTATTACAATGCCTCGACACAGAAGGCTTCGAGACTTAGAATTTCTCAGCCAGTCCATGAGTTTCATGCTCCCGGCCCTTGTTTGGGTCCGTTGTGTGTCGTAGAGGTTGCAGGTCACTGTACAGACAAAGCTTCGCATAGATGCGCAGCTCGGGCTTGTCTCGTCATCCAGGCTCCATTGAATTCAAGAGTGGCCACAAGCGTCCTTCCAACATTTCTTCAGCAGGCCGTCCCAAACTCCTCAATTCGACTTTCCGACCCCAACTTCACATGGATTCTAAACAAAGCCTAAATCCTCACAAGACCCCAACATCTGCAATCCGGGTGCGAGCTTCCAGGCAAAGGGCCGCGGTCTTTGTGCATTGGGCCTCCGGCTTTACTCTCTTAGCTCTGGTTTCAACGAGCTAGGGACGCTTCGAGCACCTGTGAGAGAGAGAGAGGGATAGAAAAGGCCCTGGTTTGCCCAAAAGGCCCAAGCATGCGAAGGAGGCAGGCCCCCAAAGCAGAAGGATCGAATTCTTCCTGCCAGGATTGCCGAAGCACCTCATGCCAACAGTGTAAGCCTTTTTCCTATTTGATTATGTGTGTTCGATTCGAGGGAGCCCTAGCATGCCCTCTACTGTCTGCCCTGCAAGGGGAGTAGAGAAAACGTCGATGTTAGCACCACCTTTGATTCGAGAAGCAGGTGTCTTGTCTCACCAGGTGCTCTCAGGGCTTCGAGGCTTAGGGTCCTTGTCCGGCTTCGAAACACAGCAGCCCTTGAAGCCTACACCGACATCCACCAGACAAGTGCTCAGCTGCCAAGAGGGCAAGTCCATTCGCAAACGAAGCTCTGCCGCTGGATACCAGCTCGAGATCTCAAACACAACTTGTTGAAAGGCTCGTTGAGCACCTGTCAGGTGGAGTGCCTCCAGGGCTGTGGCCGAAGTCCTGCCGGCTTGACGCTGGAAGCAGTACGAAAGCACCCAGACATGGCAGGTGCCAGAAGGAGGGAGGGTTGAGGCTTTCTCCTGCCCACCGTCAAAGTCAACAAACAAGTCTCCCTGCACACCCCTCACCACGGTCTGGTTTTTGACCTTTCCTGCGAATCCTACGCCCTTTGCAGCATTTGCACCATATCCAGCGGTTTGGGAGCCCCAGTGCGTTTGGGCCCTGTCGCCTGCGAAGGCCCCAGCCTATGCTTGGAGATCTCGAGCCGCAGCTTAGGGGTAGAGTTAGCAGGGATGTGAGATGGCCCCTGTAAGGGTGGCTGGGGAGGGGATGGAGACGAGGGGCAACAGAGGACATCGTGATCGTTGGGCCGGGGCCGTTAGGGTCCGGGATCTGGGTTTGGGAAAGTAGGACCGCGCAGCATCGGACCAAACGAGCCTGTTGTGGATCAAGGTCGATCTCCACACCCCAAAGCCAGATCCGCGTATCCCCCAAGAGACGGAGGTTCAACACAGCCTGAAGCCTCAGCCACCCCTCACAAGCACGGTCCCTTTCCCAAGGGCTTGCTCATATGATGCACGCAGTTTAAATGATCCATCCGCCGAAGAGATTCCGGGAGGCCAAGAAGATCTACCCTCCCTCTCGGCGCTTTGCGTCACGGCCCGGATCGTAGCATGATTTGCGTGAGTTTTAGCTTAGGTTTTAGGTCTCGTTTTCAGGGGTTGAGGGTCTCGGGGTCTTCTGAGGCATGCGGTTCCTCAGACATATTGCTTGTTCTCGAGATGAGGCCAGCTCATGATAGTAGTCCATTGCAAGAGAGAGAGTCGAAAAGAGTTTAAAACAGGTGTCCGCTGCTTCCCAGTGAGGGAGCAGGTCCCCTGTGGTAATTATTGCTACAGGTAAATCGGACATTCCCTTGCTCGGCCTTACTCTTTCAAAGACGACACCACACCTTTCTTTAAGGCATTATGCTGAATGCAAGAAGACGTGTTTCGTCGTCAGCTCAAAAAACAGGTGCCTGGTGCAGCTGCTGCATGGGAAAGTGCGGTGCAGCGCTGGGGGAAGCTGAGCCTGAGGACAGCCGGGTTCAGTTTGCACAGTAAGGCAGTTCTGTGGAAGATACAGGCATATCTGTGCCGGCCTCCTTGCCGGCTGACAACTTGTTGAACAATCTCTTGCCTCTTCAGCGAGACTGCGTCATCATCTCTGCAGAACTTGCTACACTTGTTTAACCAATTGCGGCCGCCATCCCCGAAGTCTTGGTTCAGGCAAAATACGTATCATGCGACATCAGGGGCACGTAAGATTACCAGAAGCCAGCGGAGCACAATGTACATAGCTGCGACACGTCTCTAAGCCGCAAAAGCAACAATTTAAGGGCCGCGCTTGAGGCTGGAGGTTGTGTGTTTGGGTCTCTGATTTGGAAAGACTGTCAAACGTGATGGCAGCCCCTCTAGTTGCTAGTTTGTGTGTGTATAAGTTGCGTCAAGTGAAGTTGGAGAGAAGCAGACAACACGCGCGGTAATGTCGGAGGTTTCCAGCTTCAAGCCCTCAGCCCGAATCAACAGCAGAAGCAAAGTTCTGCATGCTGATTGAAACTCCTCGACAGGCAGGTGCTTTCGCCTGCAATCGAGCTGGCCACAGAGGGTACTTGGCTGTATTTTCGTTGTGCTGCGATGCGCCGCATATGCTTGCCTACAAGCTCTCTTCCCCCAAACCCTGCTGGTATCGGCGAGTGTAGTTTGTCCTGGACTTGCATGTCTCTCGGACGAAATCCTCGCAACGTTTCGCCAAGACTCAAGAGAATGACCTGACCCTGACGTGACCAAAGACGTCCACAGACTGAAGACTCGTGCCGAAGCAGCCATTCCCATTCTTCTAGCACAAGTGCGGCAAGAAGCGGAGCATCAGACTTGTGCTCGATTGTACATGGGCGCAAGAAAACCACAGGTTTCCCTGGGTCCTCCAACCAGAGCTCCGAGGGTTATTCTTTGCGAGGGCTTGCGGCTTAAAGGTTTTAAGGTCTGGCTGATTGGATAGCTTGCATGACCAAATTCTTTTGTTCGGAAATCTGGGGTACATTCCGGATTCGCGGCTTCTCTCATAGCGTCTAGAAACCCACAAACTCAGGCATTACATGTTCCTAAACCTTCGCCACGTACTTACGATGCAGATGAGGATGAATAATGAATTTCTCTGCGTTCTTCTTCTCAGCTTTGCGACTTGTAGATAGCAAAAAAAAGCAAGGTTTTCCAGTGGCACCTGGAGCAGCCTACCTCTGGCGCGAAAGCGAGGCTGCACGTACGTTGGATCTTCTGATTTGTTCGGCATTCTCATCGCTACTTAGTTAGCATGTGATGACGTCGTTTTCTTATTCCAGTTGTTCGCAGCAGTATCAGAACACGAGAGACGAGAACGAACACTTACTCTCCGAATTCAGAAGGTTACGTAAGGTTGCTGGTGCGATGCGACATCACTGTGGGATTTTGGGGGTTCCGGCGTAGGGAGACCAAAGGGGAAACGGCTATTGCAGAGCACGTCCCGTCCATGAAGCCTCAGGTCATCGGCCGAAATGAGTTGCAATCCGGGGTTTTTCTGATGGGGGGACGGTTGAATCAATTGAACTCCTTCCAGGACACCCGACACCCTGAACCACGCACGTCTTGCAGTCTTCGGATCGTAGCCAACCTTAGAGGCCTTTTGACAGCTTATTCTTGGGTGAATATTTGTGACCGGATTTCTGGAATGCAGAGGGTGAGTCGCAAGCGAAAATCGGGTTCTGGGTCATGAGTACTTTGCTGGCCTCCCGCAGTATCGCGGTTCCCGGTTGTTGGCCAACTTACCCCCGCAAGAGTCATCATGAGCATGATTCTTACAGCAGTAGGACCTGACTCGGTAGCAGCTTTGTTGCAATGGCAAAGGGGGCATTTGTGGTGTGCACTGTCTCTGCACCCGTCGGCCCCTGCTAGGACAACAATGATAGGTCTTCGGCCGTCGAGTGTTTGAGCTTGCGTAAGATTTCTTGGCAGGGCTTGCTGCGTCGTGCTGCTCGCGGTAGAGATACACCTTTCTTGCCTGGAGGCACGAGGGAGGGGAACGGCTGCGCTATATCAGAGACCTTGTAGTTGCGATTGGGTAAGTTCATTGGTCCTCGTGGTGGCAGAAAGTCTCACTAGTCAGAGCGTGGAGAGCAGAATTTCTGTTGTGACTGGCGAAGCTTGGCAGTCCTCGTCGTCGTCGTAGTCGTAGCGGTAGCAGTAGCCGTGGCAGTAGCAGTAGCAGTAGGAGTAGTAGTAGTAGTAGTCGTAGTAGTCGTAGTAGTAGTAGTAGCAGCAGCAGTAGTAGTAGTAGTAGTAGTAGTAGTAGTAGTAGTAGTAGTGGCAATAGTAGCAGTAGCAGTAGCAGTAGTAGCAGTAGTAGCAGTAGTAGCAGTAGCAGCAGTTGCAGCAGTTGTAGCAGTAGTAGCAGTAGTAGCAGTAGCAGTAGCAGTAGCAGTAGCAGTAGCAGTAGCCGTAGCCGTAGCCGTAGCCGTAGCAGTAGCAGTAGCAGTAGTAGTAGTAGTAGTAGTAGTAGTATTTGTATTAGTAGCAGTGGCCGTGGCAGTAGCTGTAGCAGCAGTAGCAGTAGCAGCAGTAGCAGCAGCAGCAGTAGTAGCAGTAGTAGCAGCACGAACAGGAATGGCAGTAGCAAGGCGGCGGCGGTGGCAGTGGCAGTAGCAGCAACAGCAGCAGCAGCGGCAGCAGCAGCAGGAGTAGTTAGTAGCAGTAGTGGAAGTTTGTTGTAGCAGTAGTTGTAGCCGCAGTAGTAGTAGTAGTAGCAGTAGAAGCAGTAGTCGTAGCAGCAGTAGTAGTAGTAGCAGTAGTAGTAGTAGTAGTAGTAGTACCCGCTGGCTAGTAGTAGCAGTAGTAGTAGTAGTAGTAGCAATAGTAGTGGCACTGACACATTCTGAGCCAGGATAGTTGCCCTCAGCGGAGCCAAATCTGAAGCGTCGCACTGGGTGCAAGTGTGCCAGGACAGTGCCGTTCCGTGCACAAGGATGGAGCACAGCTCGCCTTTCTGCGCTATGCATTAGCTGTCTTGAGATCAAGCATCAAACACCAATCTGCAGCCTTGACCAGCCGATCCAACATGCCGGGACTGCTCCACGACCTCTCCTACTACCTGGATCGCAGTCAGCCGCCGATTCCGCTCCACATACTACAGCGGCGCTGCCGGGAGGCCAAACGGAGAGCTCCAGCAAGTCTACCTCTCTTCCCTCGGGCAGAAAGAAGCCGCCGACGCCACCCCAGCCGACGCCAAGCTGAAGGGTGCGCACACTGTACGACCCTCGGATTTTTATGGATGGTCACTGACCGCCACCTGTGAAAACTTGCCAACGTCATGCAGCTGCCTAACTAGTGTTCACCGTTTGCTGTTCTCTGGAGCAGACTGTAGCAGGCTTTTGGGCTTGCTCGTTTCAACCCGAACATGATGCACGGCTCCAGTCGCAGACTCCCCGCAGCCGCCGGGCGGTCTCCTAAACAGCCATGGCCGACAAGTCGCCGAGCAGCAGCCTCAACGCGCTGTACATCCGCAGCGGGCTGGACCACGACCCACACCGCATGGATACAGAGATCTTGGCCGCTATCAAAGAGCACTCGGACCACGTGCAGGCGGTCCCCGTGCCTCAGATCCTCGGCGGTCCATCCTCGGCGGCCTGCCTGTCCCTCCTCAAGGGCACCATGGGACGCACCCTCGGCCGCGGCCACACCAGCAAAGTTTACCTGAGCCACGACGATCCGCAGTATGCCATCAAGCAGGTTCTGCCGGATCACGAAGCAGAATTTGGCAAGGAGTTGGCACGCATTTGCAAGTTGCCTCCCCTCTCCGTGGTCAACACGATTTACGTGGCTGATGGGCCGCGCACTCTGATGCCAAGGCTGTGGCCTGCCCCAAGAGGCCTAGACGGGGGCACGGTCCAGCGACTCAAATTTGACATTTCGGCTGCACTGCAGATGCTGCACACAGCACAAATCGTGCATGCAGACATACACGCGGACAACGTGATGATCCGACAGCAACCGGCGTGCTTCGTTCTCATTGACTACGGTGGCAGCTCCGGAGACGCTGTCTACCCACTCAACCGTCGGCTACGGAGTCCCTGGCTATGGTGGTGATCTTCATCGCCCGCCCACCTTGGAGGGGCCTCTGCATCCCGTCCGCACAGTGCATGGCGATTTCTACCGCCTGGCCCAAACCATGAACTGCTTGAGGAACCACCTCCAAGCGGAAAAAGGGAAGTGGCGCTGAGGCCACAGCACCCCCGCTGGGACGTGGACTCCCGTCCCATATGAAAAGGGGAGTTGCAAACGTGGCTGGAGCGTGATCTTTGGAGCTACCAAGGATACTTGGCTGCTCCGATCACTGCGTCAGGAGCTCCGCACCAAAGCGACAAGCCAGACCAAGCTGATGCCACCAAGCTACCAGGCATTTGGGGTGAGGAACCACCTGATGCAGCTCCTATAGCGCTGCCGAGGCCGACACCTCAGCCCCAATGGAGGAGGAGACTCCAGTACACGCGCTGCCGCCTCCCATCTCCGACCCGGCACCGCCGCAACAGCTGCAGCCCGAGGCAGTGCCTGACTCTCACGCCCACTTCAAGGCAATGGCAGCCTATCCCAGCGACGTGCCCCTGACTACCAAAGGTCTCCTGATTAGTTCCGGCGAGGAAGTCGTGCAGAAGGACCTTGCAAGGCCGAAGCAGCCGGTTTACGCAAAACCAGTGTGGAGGAATGGGCGCGGGGCCTTAACAGGCTCAGGGCAGCAGACCTACTTCGAGCAGTGGCTGCCGACATGGCGATGCGCCCAGATCGATTCCTTAGCGCCGGAGACACTGTCCCGCCCACATCCTCTAAAGGACGCATGAGAGCGGGGACAAGGTTCGAGCTAGGTTCAGGGCTGTTACCTAGATACCTCGGCAAGGTCCGGAAGCTCCAGGCCTCGGAGTGTCCAAGGCTTTTAAAATCGCCTTTTTCTCATTTCACTTCTCTCTTTTCTCATCCATCCGCACGCCTCTTCATGGTGTCCTTTTTCTGAACTACAATGCGGGCTGGTCTCGCTCCGACTGGCAAAAGACCAGGCGGAACTACGCTGTGCAAGCACTTGCTACTAAACCCCCCCAGACCTGGTCAGTTGACGCTCACGCACTGCCCGCTTCGACTGGTTAGCCCAGGGTTCACGATCAGGTAGCAAGCCAGCCTTAGCCATGTGGCGTTTGCGCGCCTCGTCGGGCCAAGCCCCTATGGAACTGGACGGCTCCGACCAAAATTCACGGAGCCATCTTGCAAGCGCCGGCGAATCACGAAGGCGGACTCAACCGCCCCATCACCACACGCCTCACGTCAGGCACAGGAGGACGATAGATGCGGAGCCATATGTGCCGCTCTGTGAGGGTACATGGCGATCCTCACGCAGGACTCTGCCTACATCTGCCGCCAGGTCTAGATGAAGCAGATGATCCGTATACATTGTGCGCGGTGGAGCGAAGCTCCGCTGACTACCTCCATCGCAGATGGGGGACTTTTGCACAATTGGATGGCCTGCTGGACATGCTCCCTTCTACCTCCTCCTGCCGCCATGAGTCGGTGGCACTGCCTCAGTCGACGGACCAGAAGACCATCACCTTGGGGGCCTACGTGCAGGGGCCCTTGGCCGGACTGCGCACTCAAACCAAGCGCTATCCTATGACGACGAGGTTACTCAATGCAGTTGTTCACACCATGGCAGGCAACCATCCAAGGGCGACATTATTCCTTGCGAGGAAGATGGCGATGGGCCTTCACGCGGACTCCAACAACGCCGACACGCCGAACCTGCTCATTCCCCTCTCACACTTCGAGGGAGGCCATCTTTTCGTGGAAGATGGGAACGGCAATTACATGCTGGACCAGCAAGGACCGACGGGCTACGTGCACCTGGTCACTTTGCCGTTTCTGACCTTTGACGCTGCTAAACGGCACCTTGTTTTACCCTGGGCAGGCCGGCGACTCATTTTGGGTGCTTATCATATCCGGGACGCCGATCGCCTGCCCCATCACTTTCAACAGTGCCTGAGGGGCTTAGGTTTTGCAATGGAACTCCGGAAGGTGCCGCCGACTTCTGCAGCTAAGCACAGCTGTCCTCCCGGCAGCACGGCTGATGCTGGCACCGCAGATTGTTCATCTTAACCGGTGGCACTGCCAGGCTTGTCAGGCCAGTCCCAGACGGCAAAAGTGTGCCTTCCCGCTATTACTGCCTGACCATAACCGGCGCAGAGCCCTCTCACTGTGAGTTGCCTACATGCGCCTCTAAGGTCCGTTGTCTTGGCCCACATCATGCCGACTTCTATAAGCTGAAGACGGCGCAACATCTCGTGCCCCAACGCTCGCACTCTTGAGACTGCTTTGGCATTGATCACGGCGCATGCTTCTCTCGAGCTGCTGACTGCGTTGCCACTCCTGCCTACACTGCATTGTTCGGCTCTAGGCAGCAGGAGGGCCAGTCTCGTGAATGAGCATGGACATCAGGCACAGGTGCACAACACAACATCTTCTCAACATCTCACTACCCAGTTGCAGCCAAAGAAGCTCCCCCGATCATCTTGACTAAGCTGTCGTGAAGCGCCTTCCCGTGGATAGGCCCCGTGGGCACCGCCTCACTTTCTCCAGGACAGTATTACCAATGGCCGCCGCCTCGACGCAGGCCAGCACTTCACTGCCGGCTGTGCAGGCCGGGCCTCAGCCACCTACCCAGCCGAAGCCATTCTTGGTGCCTAGTGACAGCACCTTGCAGCACCTCCTCTGAAACGGGGCCACGGGCCAATCATACGGAGTTGTGCACTTTCGGCTTTGTCATTTCTTGCCCCGGAGCCACGTTGGTCACCGACTACGTCCAAGGCACAACTCGCACTCCAGCAGTGCTGGAGGTTCTTGTATGGCAATTTATCCGAGTGCTGGGGGAGACACGGTCTTATCCATCGGAGAATCAGGAGCTCCTCAACTTCCTGACCCGACACTACTACGACGAGGTCTGCGTGCGGCTCATCCCCCTCCGTGACAGCCTTCTTGAGCACAAGCAGAAGAACTATGACTGGATAGCCACAGTCCGCGATGACTATGGCCTGGGGATGCACGAGCTCCGCAATGACACCATTATGAGCTTGCAAGATACCCCGCCTATGGTGCATCAAATCTACAGTGCCAACAACTGTCACTTCCGCGCGACAGTGGCAGACCAGGTGATTGGTCTACTTCTGGGTCGCTCCCTGACCAAGATGCGCCAGATGCGCAATGCCAACCCGAATGCGGTCCACATCTTGGTGGTCTGCTCGTGGAATTGCACCCGGGACCGTCGCGGTCCACCGTGACATGAACGCGACAGCTGATCTCTGCCACTCGGAGACACTGTCTGAAGTAGGGGCGGTGGCAGCACACCACACCAACAAGGGATGGGTTTTCAGACCCTTTCTGGAACCTCCAGCTGTCCGCCGCAGACCAATGCCCCTAACCCTATTTCAGACCTACATGCACGACGACCACCCCGGCCCGCCCGCCATGTGCAGGGAGTTCTTGGCTGATTTTGACGGCACTTTTTGCAACGACGAGGTCCTGCTTCAGACTCTCAGCCTCCATGCAGGGGACAGCGGTGAGCATCTCATACGAAGCCTCAGACAACCGGCACACAAGGCTGACGTTTTCCGGTACGTCTATCATTATCACTATGGAGGCGTGTACCTGGACATCAAGACTGTCAAGACTGCAATGCGCATCCCTTTCACCTCACTGCTGGATTGCATGGCAAAGGAGTGGGACCTGACCCAAGTCAGGCGCAGCACGGAGCTGGGGCACTGCCAAAAGGGGGTTACGGGGGCACTGCCCAGAGAGTATAAGATCCTGGCTATTGGCGCCAAGAATGACCATACCTTTCAGGGCATCATCTACGGACAACCCCGACACCCCCTCATGCTCCGCGAAATCAATCATGCGTTTATATTGAGCAAAGTGGCCAATCTCGAGTAATTACATGATCTTCTGCCAGGAACTCTGGCGGCTCTTGGGCACCGACCTTGGCCATGCTCCCCAGGTGGGGTGGAATCAGAGCAAGCGCTTTGGCCCGATCTATCTCCTTCGGGAACGGCCACTCCATGGACCTCAAGAAAACCAAGGAGCTCAACAACGACGGCCAGTACTCTGAAACCAAGAGCGGCATGAGAGTGGCATACACCCGATGCTGGAACTGGCAGAAAGGCTTCCGCGGGGATCCCAGAGCACATCAACGCATGGAGAACACTCTCGTGCAGAGTGTCCCACAGGCAGTCTCCGAAGCCATTGAGGCCGGAAGCGCTGCTTCCGTAGCGCCGAGACCAGTACCGGCACCACTGCCTACCAACTCGGGATCCAGAGTCCGGGACACGGTCCTGCACAGCCTAGACGCCGGCGACTTTGACAGGATCCTCACAGCCGAGTCAGTACTCCGGAACATACCCCGAGGCCTTTGCACGCACCCTGACGACCCGGCGTGGCTCTCTTGCCGATATTGTCTTCGCAATGGCCGCAAACTCAAGATCCCCAACGAGCTGGGTGTCACGCACCATTTCTTGCAGAGCCGTGACAACCCCATGGAGCTCGAACCAGGTGGCTCTTTTGCGTAGCCGTCGCCACTCTGACCTCAAAAAAGCTGTGCTTGCTGGTCCAGGTTTGCACCGCCCAGACGTGCAGAATCATCTTTCGGCAGGAACAAGCATCACACCGCCTACTGTATGTCACGGCAGGTACTTTGATGCTCAGCACCATTGCCTGGCACAGCCAATCCGTGGTCCTGTCCCAGTGGGATACGAAGCACCCGTCACAGGCAATCCTGTTTCGGCTGAGAAGGTAACGAAGCCTCAAGTGCATGTCGGCCCGAAGTGGTACGGTGCAGCGTGGCGTGGATCGGTTCAAAACAGGCTTCCTCGACATATAGTAACTGGGCTACTCTCTTTCTTACATGCGTTGATCATAGAGTCAGTTTCACACCAAAGTGAGTGCACACAGCGGCAATCGCCCGCAAACTGCTGAGCCCGCTTGCACGGCGTCCAATTGAAATAGCAATAGTAGTAGCAGTAGTAGTAGTAGCAGCAGCAGCAGGAGCAGGAGTAGTAGTAGTAGTAGTAGCAGCAGCAGCAGCACTAGTAGTAGTAGTAGTAGCAGTAGTAGTCGTCGTAGTGGTAGTCGTAGTGGTAGTGGTAGTGGTAGCGGTAGCGGTAGCGGTAGCGGTAGTGGTCGTGGTCGTGGTGGTGGTGGTGGTGGTGGTCGTGGTCGTGGTCGTGGTCGTGGTCGTGGTCGTGGTCGTGGTAGTGGTAGTGGTAGTGGTAGTGGTAGTGGTGNTTCCCGGTGAGTTTGTTGGTCGTGGTGGTGGGGGTGGTGGTGGTCGTGGTCGTGGTCGTGGTCGTGGTCGTGGTCGTGGTCGTGGTAGTGGTAGTGGTAGTGGTAGTGGTAGTGGTGGTGGCAGTGGTAGTAATAGCAGTAGCAGCAGTAGTAGTAAGCAGTTGCAGCAGCAGCAGCAGTAGTAGTAGTAGCAGTAGTACCATTTCGTGGTCGCAGCAGTTCGATCTGTCTTCTTGCAGCAGCAACAGCAACAGAAAGTAAGAACCAATAGCTGTATTGATGGAAAGAACCGTCATTCGTGAACAGATGAACAGGGCAGGGACCCAGGCCCTGCCACAGCTAATCTTTTTCTTTCTACAAAGACTGACGAAGAAGAAGATCACCAGAAAGCCAGCCGAGGCCGAGCCCCAGTCGCAGGGGAAATCTTCAAGCGACCTGGCCTCTGGACTCTTTTTGTTGACTCCTGCCGAGCGGTTGAATTAGGGTTCGAGGATGTGTGTAAGGGTGAAAGGGTTTGGGATGTCTTGGGTGTTTCTAGGGAGCAGATGCGACCTGGTAAATGCAGAAGCGATTAATAACATAGCTAAGTGCTAAGTTTTAACGCCGAGAGATGTTGCATACACATGAAATTGAATTTTGCACGTCACCCGTGATTTCTTTAACCCTTCCTCGCATCAACTCTAAACTGTGACGGCCGTACATCAGGGGGCGGCAAAACTTTCTAACTAAAAGCCGTGAGGTGCGGGTGGAACTTCGTTTACACGGTTTGAGCTGCAGGGGTTCCTGGTCCACTATAGGGCCTAAATTGCCTAAATCCTAAATAATTGCCAATACTATTTTGGGGGTTCCTTAATGTTCGGTCATTATAATAAACTCCCCCCCCCCTGAAGTTGTTTTGCGCGGGGGTCTCTTGGGGCAGGGTCTGGGGCCAGGGTGGCAATAATAAACCTCTGGCCGTGTCCGGGGATTGTACTACCAGTAGTAATAGTAGTACCNCCTGAAGTTGTTTTGCGCGGGGGTCTCTTGGGGCAGGGTCTGGGGCCAGGGTGGCAATAATAAACCTCTGGCCGTGTCCGGGGATTGTACTACCAGTAGTAATAGTAGTACCAGTAGTAGTAGTAGTAGTAGTAGTAGTAGTAGTAGTAGTTAGTAGTTAGTAGTTAGTAATTAGTAATTAGTAATTAGTAATTAGTAATTAGTAATTAGTAATTAGTAATTAGTAATTAGTAGTTAGTAGTTAGTAGTTAGTAGGTAGTAGGCAGTAGGCAGTAGGTAGTAGTTAGTAGTTAGTAGTTAGTAGTTAGTAGTTAGTAGTTAGTAGTTAGTAGTTAGTAGTTAGTAGTTAGTAGTTAGTAGTTAGTAGTTAGTAGTTAGTAGTTAGTAGCTAGTAGCTAGTAGCTAGTAGCTAGTAGTTAGTAGTTAGTAGTTAGTAGTAGTAGTAGTAGTACTAGTAGTAGTAGTAGTAGTAGTAGTAGTAGTAGTAGTAGTAGTAGTAGTAGTAGTAGTAGTAGTAATAGTAGTAATAGCGAAATGGCTCCGTTTATATAGGATTGGAATAAGGAACCGGCCTGAAGTTTAGCTGCTGCAGTTCCTGGAATCCGGAGTCCCTGGCTTCTTGCCAAAGCCTGCAGCTCTGGAATACCAGAGCCTGTGGCTTCTTGTCCAAAGCCACTGGCTTCATAGCTTTCCCAAAAGCAAGGCTTCTCATCGGGAGCCCCTCCCCCGCGTGTATATAGTTTCGTAATCAGGGACCGGCTCGTGTCTGCCGAACTGCACTCTGCTGGCTGGGTTCAGGGTCCTCTTAGTTTCAACTTTTGCTAGCTACGTAGCCTGGAATCTTTTTTTTTGGGATTTCGGGCCCGAATATTTTAATTGTCACCCCCTTTATTATTGTCATCCCCCCCTCTAACATAAAGAATCTGGGCAAACTGGCTACGCAATTAAAACTCCTCTTGCGCCCGGAAAGTCCGGCCGGGGAATATTTTAATTGTCACCCCCTTTAATAAAATGACCGCAACATTATTATAGTTATAGTATAATGGGCCCCAAAACCCTATTCTAATTATTAAGGCCCCTATATTATTGTCCTTAAAGCAGCTGAGGAATCCCGACTTGGCGTCAACCTTCCAACGAGTCAGCGCAACTTGCTGGCAGATAAAGTGTGGCAGACCTCCTTCGAGAAAAGGTACTGTAGTAGTTTCAGCCAGCTCATCATGAACACGACCTTTGTCTGCCCCTTGTGGCCCAACGCTATGTATGCACTGCAAATCCCAGAGCCGGGAAGCTGACTTTCGGCCGTGAGGCTGAAGCAAGAACCCGAAACCCCAAACCTTGCAACTGAGTTTCTTTCCTGAGCCGTTAACTTTGGAAAATGGATCCGAAAGCTTAAGCCCCAGTAAGCCTTCAAGATGTGTTTACATCGTTCAAGCTGAGTAGCCCTCGCTGTAAACCCCAAAGCCGAGGAGCAGGGCGCTTCGAAAGGCTTCTACCAAGGCCCAGTGGCCGAGAGCATCGTCCAAGCTCTTTCAGAGCGAGGCAGGGTTTGTGGTGGAGGGTTTCGGCGATTGCACAAGTCCTGATGCAAAATAGAGGCGCCCTCAGGAAAATCGAGGTTGAAGATTTCCCTCCGTGCTTCCTATGTTGTGCAGCAGCTCTGAGATCCAGGCGGGCTTGTACAAGTCTGTGCAAAATGGTTTCAAGTTTCAGGAGTTGTGGCTTTCATTTGGAGTTTCAGAGTTTCACTCTCTGCGGCTGGATGGCTTCAAAGGGAACTCCATTTACGAATGCTTAAGGCCTAAGTATTATTTTATTATAGGCGGCATGGCCGGGCTTGCATTCAAGAATCGGGGTCCTTCTAATGAGGATCCCACGACTAAGAAAATTTGGTTCCAAGCGAGAGCTTTGAGGGCTTTAGGGTTTAGGGTTCCGATCTTTGTTGGCCAAGTTATGTCTAATGAGTAAGCAGTTCCGGAAGCTCCACGCAGCAAAGCGCTCGCATCAAGGGAGGCTTCAACCGTTCATGTAGGCTCGGGCTAAAGCACTGAACCCACTGCTTGAACTACTCCGGCGTAACTATTGAGGCTTGGCGTGCTTGGCGTGGGCGAAGGGGGGGGTGGGCTTTAAAGTCATGTTCCCCGCCCCTGCCCCCGCTTCAGAGGTGGTGTCATGGCCGCCGCCGATCTGGCGGCTCACGAGACGGCATTCGTCGAGCTGCTTGGAGGGGTCTTAGGACTTAGGAAGGCTCGAGCGTTTAGGCGTGGCTGGTTTCAAGGCCGAACCTGCTGCCCGGAAAATGTTCAATCTATGCAATCCGATGTTACTTTGTAGCTCTCAGCCCTTGAAGCAATTGAAGCAATAGCCCACTCCGTGCTTCCCCTGCTTTGGTTGGGCCGTTCGGGGAGGGGTTGCGGCACGAAAACATGCCCTTGGCAGTTTGACTGGTCGCTTGACTCTTGCAAAAACAATCGCCTCCCATGTCTTATCATGGAGGAGGTCCCGAGGCATCAAGGCTCCCTCTACTTGAGAACTTCCAATCTCTTTTTTGATGTGCCTTCCTTCTTAATTTGGCAAGGTAGTAGAGAGAGTATGGGGGTCAGGGTTTCCGATTAGGATCTTGGGGGGCTCGGACGGCGCTCATCCTAGGCCCATCTCGACCAGCTTCCGCGGGAAGGTGAGGCTACTGGGATGCTTGTGAGCACGACCCGAAGAATAGATGCCTTAAGCGACTACGGACTGCGGTAGAGGGTTCCGGAAAGTACGGGCTGTTGGCTGGGTGCAACCTTAACGTCCGTAATCAGGTGCATCCCTAATGCCCGAAAGCACAAGCCCTGAAGCCCTCCACCCTGGACCCAAAGCCCGGAATCGGAAAATCGACGAGGGAGCCCAGGAGCTTAGATTTCAGTTCTTAGACAGGGCGGAACTGCGAGTGGCCATGTAATGAAGTCTACACGACACATCCTGAGTTCTCGCTGCAGCCCCGCCATGCCTCCGACGCCTCCCTTGGATCTGCTTTCGATTTTATTTGTGGGACTCCTGCGGAATTTGATACCGTCGCGAGTAGACTGAAGAGTAGACTGCAGCGGCAGCATGCGTGAAGGTCCAGACTGTGCTTTTAAGATGTGGTTGATTGCAAGGTTTGCCACGCGTGGATTTGCAGACGCATGCTTTGCCGCTGATACACTTTGCGCTGCACATAAGAAAGCAGCCCCCCACAATCTGCAGGATTCATGGCTTTGTCTTGTCTTGTCTTGTCTGCAGTTACCAAGCATCAGCCACCTTCCTGCAGTGGCCAGTAAGCCTGACCGATTCAAGGCATTTCTGATATGCGGCGTTCAGTCTCGATAGACCAGGACACGGTCAATATCGTGAGCACCGAAATACCATCGCCATCACCGTAGTGGCAGCGCTTGCCCGAGGCTTTGGGAGTGCCCGCCACCAACGCAAGGGGTCACCGCCGCCCCGGTGCAGTCAGAGGTCTACGCAGGGTTTCAGGAGAGAAGGCTCAGTCAAATCTTCGGCCGCTTCGAACGCGTCGAGCTTGCCTTGCAGGATTCAGCAGAGGGTCGTTTAACAAGCGTCGTATACATTTCAAGTCCGAGGAGCGTTTTGGTGTTTGAGATTAATTGTCGGAGTAGGAGTAGTAGGAGTAGGAGTAGGAGTAGGAGTAGGGGTAGGGGTAGGGGTAGGAGTAGGAGTAGGAGTAGGAGTAGGAGTAGGAGTAGGAGTAGGAGGAGTTACTAGCAGCAGCAGTAGTAATTAGTTCTAGTAGTAGTAGTCGTCGTCGTAGTAGTAGTAGTAGACGTGACAGTAGTAGTTACTAGTAGTAGTGTTAGATGAATGCCCGTAGCAGCAGTAGTAGTAGTAGTCGTCGTCGTAGTCGTCGTCGTAGTCGTAGTCGTCGTAGTCGTGGTTGTCGTCGTCGTCGTAGTAGTAGTAGTAGTAGTAGGAGCAGGAACTCGGCAGTAGTTGCGTTTATGATCTCTGATCATTAATATCATTTATATCTTCTATCATTTTCAGAGTGTTGGTAGTAGCAGTAGTAGCAGCAGTTTCAGCAGCAGGTGTCGGTAGTGGCTTGTCGTCACCGACAATGCCCTGCATGGCAAGGCTCTGATGGCCTTGTCCCTCCTCGAGCAGCAGGGCTCCCCCGCTCCGTGGCTGTCGGCAGCTGCACTCCACGCACAAGCAGAAGCGGCTTGGTGAATGTGGATCTGGTAGGTACCTCACGTTAGAGCGGTTTCCCCAATCAGTCTGGTGACTCTATAGTACTATGTGGTATAGGCTCTTGCGTGAAACAAACGTAAAGGGTCACTGCAGGTGACGGCACGGCACACATGTTTGAAAGCAGGCGTAGCAAGATCCTGCTTTTCCCCACAGGCCCCTGCATGTCTTGAAGTACGACTCGATTCGTGTTTCCGGGCAGGGCCTGTAGACTGGCAGGATGAGCTTAAGTGAAACACATGACGAAGAAGTTACCAGAGAAGCTTAAGACCCTTGTTGCCTTCTTCAACCTCACCTGGCCCCGTCCAAGCGTGAGTACCGAAACCCTTTGTCCCTCGTCTCATGAATCTTAAGCGGCATGGACTCCTGACGGGAAGGTTTATCAGGGAGCATCCTCAACTGTTTAACAACTCCGAATTTGCAACGAACTCACTCTGACATTCTTAAACTCCTTATCCTTGACTTTCCCGGCGCAAGACACGACAGAGTACCCAGAATGCATTGGGCATTACCTGCTTCTCATAGAAGTGAGAGCAGAAGGAAGCCTACACCCCGACACGGTCTAAACACCCGGAAAGCTACCTCCGATTCGCAGTAATTCCCTGGTGAAGAATCTGGAAACCCACTAGCAACGTCCAATGTACCAGAAAAATCCGAATCGTAGGTTGAGGACAACTGAAGGGATTTCTGGAAGTTACACTGATGTACCGGCCGGTGGAAGTCATGGTCACTTTTAGGCTTTTAGGGTCCTGCGCAGTACCACATTGCGTACAACAGGACACGGTATACACTAATTGTCACATATGCAGGGGATAACCCGGGGAGCTTCTCCCCAGCTGACCCGCTATCTAAGCCGCCTGTTCCTTCAGCGATACAGTTCTAGAACTTGAGCTCAGGCACTCCGCTTCGCCTTTGCTGATGCCTTGTGCGAGACTTACTGGTCCGTCAATGTCCGTCATAGGATGCAGGGTTTGTACAAGGCATGTTGGGTTTCGGGCTCCAGATCAGCCGTAACGCACCAGGAGGTTTCCTGCAGGGTCTTCCACGGCGGCCTGACATGTTGAAGCCCAGTCCTAGACCGGGCCTATGTCGCGGGAATTTCTTTATGGAGTCTCGTGGTGATTGGGCCACGTAAGCATGGAAAAGTAGAAATGGTTAAAATCGTGTACGTCTCTTTCTTGCATGGTGCACATGCCGCGAACATCCGTGAGTTGGGGCAGTGTCGCTTGTAGGCTTGATGCACTGATCTCCAACTTGCTCCCGGCCGTTTGAAGTTGCGTGGATGTGCGATCTGCGTGTTAATTGCATTCGCTGGAGTTTGGATTTTAAAACAAACGGCAACCACATGCAGCATGGATTGGTATTAAAGGCCTCGGGGCTGTGTATCCCATGTGGCAGTCTAGGAATTCATGAATGTGTTTTCCCGGTTGACTTGGTGAGTCCTAGTCACGCCCGTCTTCGCTTTCGCTAGCAAGGGTGCCAAGCATGCAAGGAGATGAGACCCCAGTCGTTTTTCAGAAGTATTGTCTTGGCCTGGCTTCCGTAAAGCGTCGATCCTCCAAAGCCTGAGCTTCGTTTCAGGGCTTTGTGCCCTCTCCATCCGAAGGATCCTAAATCCAGAGCTAGGTAACCGCATGTCGCCCAGCATCTTGCGAAAGCCTCCGGTTTGGCGGACTCCATTCAAGACAACGCATGTCTAGACCTCCCGCACAGGGTGAGAATCAGAATCGCTTTCCTTGTCATCATAAAACCAAGCCAGCCAGAGAAATACTAAACTCCGACAGAAATTTCGGAACCATTACGCAGACCCCTTTACTACCGGTTCTCGATGCTAACCTCAGAAAAGTCAGCCACCGAGACAATTCTGTGCCGATCCGTCAGCCGGCGGTGGTGCCTCTGTCGAGCGGCTGCTCAGCAAGGCGGTGTGGTGCCGGTGACTAGATCGATGCTATAGCCACTATAGCCATTTATATTTTTCGATGGCAGTATCATTATTCGACCCTTATTCTCATTCTTCTGTCGTTTCCGTATTCTGTTGTAATTTGTTGTTTAAGCTGTTCCAAGTTCCGAGATTGTTGCTCTCGGGTCTTGGCCGCTGCACGGACACTTTTGCCTGCAGGCACTCTGTTGGCCACGGCTTTTGATTGTACTGTACCTGCAGCGCCGCACCTTTGATGCCGGTTTCAACAAGAGCGGCAAGACCATTAAACGATCAGACCGAAGGAAAAGCACGCGAACCGTCCTTTCAGCTTTGGCCCCTGCATCGCATCCGCGGAATGTTCCATTTGACCCCGAACTTTTCCCATGCAGACAATGCTTGTTCTCGCGTTGAAAATCAGGGTTGAACGCAGGTCCGTGCCGAAAATCGCTGGGCACAGCTGCAGCTCGGAAAGGATGAAGCTTCGTGAGGTTCAGGGATTCCGCTATGCGACGGGATGGATACTTGCGATCTGGCCTTGGCAAAACAGCAGAAACAGAGGAAAGCTTGATGATGTTGCTGGCGGCATCAGAGCCGAATGTGTAAAGATAATTACAGAGATGTTGCTTAGCTTTAGCTGCGCATTCACGGGAAAGGCTCGGAACTAGTGTTTGCCGTCTGATCAGTAGGTATCCGAGTCAGTTGCCGACTGGCGGAATGGCTCAACGGGGCCTCATAGCCGAGCCATGTTTCGTTCCCAGGACACTCAGAGGAGAGAGGGGGAGAGATACAGAGAAAGGGAGAGGATGTCTCTAGCCGACTCTAGCCACGACCTAAGACCTAATCCCCAGCCCCGTCCATAAACGAACCCAGGTTCAAGCCCAGCCAACGAGCCAGACAAGCTCAGGGCTCAGCTGAAAGAGCTTCGGTCAGGTTTTGGTTTCAGGCCATTTTGTTTGAGCTAGCAGGTAAGCGCCGCTGCTCAGACGCCCAAACCCCAAGCCTTGGAAGAAGGACCTGTCAAAGGTTTCTTGTTTTTGTATCGCGTCTTCATGTGGCTGTATGATGGTATGTTCCAAATGAAGTTCCTCTCGTACATCTGTACAAGATGTTGCAGCTTAGGGGCTAGGGGGCACCCGGTCAAGAAAGAGAGGGACGGAGAGACACACTTTCAGTGTTCGGGTTGCTGTGGGTTTGGATCGCAGCTTGTCCTCTGGCAGCACATGCATTTTGAACGGCCGAGGAAAAGTTCTTTTCAGAGTAGTAAACGTAGCATCCCCTGAGGATGCAGGGTAATCCTCACCACCATTTGGTATGAGCGTTATTCTTGTCATCATGTTTTATAAGCACCATTGCTAGACCATTACCAGTCCGGCCTGCCTCTTGTTGCATTCAAGGTTGTTGCGACAAGGCCGGGGTTTGAGAGAAACAGGGGCCCCAAATAGCAAGTAGCCTCCCCCGAAAAAGCCTTTGGGCAGAACCTGGTTTTAAAGAAGCCTGCATGACGAAGCTGTCAGGTGCCCTTCGACGCTGCGGCCTTCGCGCCGAAGCGCAGTGGACCTGATACCGTGCCGAGCCCAAACTGCCATTGTTGCAGACTTCCCCAATTGCATGTATGCACGCACACATGCATTCATGCATATCTTACCCAGCGAGCGCAGGAGCATGACTGCCGAAACCAGCGGTGATCATCTTCCGTTTGCTTTGTTTTTTGCAATTCCTCAATGTGTAAAGACTACTGGGTTTACGCTTGGGCATGCAAGTCCCGATACACCACCATTGAATACTGCTGCTACTAGTACTAGTACTAGTACTAGTACTAGTACTAGTACTAGTACAAGTACAAGTACAAGTACAAGTACAAGTACTACTACTACTACTAACTGCTGCTGCTACTACTACTACTACTAACTGCTGCTACTACTACTACTACTACTACTACTACTACTCCCACCACTACTACTCCCTGCTGCTGCTGCTCCTACTATAAATTACCATCACTATTATTGTTTCTACTACTACTACTACTCCCTCCACTGCTGCTGCTCCTACTATTACTACGATGACGACTACTACTACGACTACTACCGCTACCATTACGACTACCACTACCATGACTACTACCACTACAATTACTACTACCCGTGCTACTCCCTCCACTGCTCCTGCTGCTGCTACTACTACTACTACTGCCACCACCACCACCACCACTGCTGCTGCCACGGCCACTGCCACCACCACCACCACCACCACCACCACCACCACTACTACTACTACTGCTGCTGCCACTAGCACTACCACTGCTACCACCGGGACCATTACCACCACCACCACTACCTCTACCACTACCACTACCACAACATCTACTACTGCTTCGACTACTACCACCACTACCACAACTACTACTGCTAGTACTTGCTAGCACTAGCATTTGCCGGTTGCCGGCGGCGACCACTATCTTCGCTGTGACAACGAAGATTCAGTGAGTGAGTCGGTCAGTCCGTCCATCAATCAGTCAGGGCAGTCGTCTCGCATGGGCCAAGAGGTCTATCTCGCAGCTGCCGACCGCTGGGGCAACGCATGTGGCTTGTTGAAGGTTCAGTTGCTGTAGCTAAACCCAAGCCTCAAGCTACTTCCGCCCTCGGTGATCTTATACTCTCCTGTCTGAGAGCTTAACCATCCCCTTGAAATCTTCTCAGCTCCTGGTCATGCGCTTGGACCTGAAGCTCAAGATTTCGACCGCAAGTGACCGAACCACACTCTCAGCCCCTGGACTCCAAACCCTGGCCCTGGCCCTAGCTGCGCATTTCTTGGAGCTCGGCCATAATTGAAACCCTTCATGATGATTTTCCCAGACTGGCGAATCTGGTTTTTTGTTGGTGAAACCGTGGCATGACGAAATCGTCAGGGAATTTGGGGGTGCTTTGTTTTGCATGTTTTTTTGTTTTCGGGATTTGGGTTTTGGGCAACGGCAGCTGTGAGTCCAAGCCTGGCCGCCATTCCGTTCGGCGTTGGATTTTGGGCTGCGAGAACTAATGGCTCCTTGATGCCTTGATGTCCCATGAGTCCAGGAACAACCCTGCGCCGGTGCTTTAAACCCTCAGCACCATAAACCTAGTTTGAGACTTCAGATGCTAGCATGTCTTCCCTGTGCGCTCGGTTTCTTCTGCGGGCATTTCTTCCTCGGGTCCGTTTGTGGTACGGGAGGACAAGACTTCCTCAATAGATTGCCAAGCGCGTCTCGATAGTTCGGAACAGCCTACAGCTGGTGAACAGGCTCCTTCATCAACTCCAACTACCAGGGCTTTGGGACTTGCATCGTGCCAGCTCCTCGCCGTGGTTGATGGCGTCTGGCGTAGGTAGCTTCCGCTTGTGTCGGACACCGATTATCACCGATTGAACCTTTGGAAAAAAGTTTTAGGGCTCTATGATAGGAGTGTTTTTGCTCAACGTCGCCGTTCGCTCGAGGCGAATCTGATCTCGCTGACTTCCTCCAGAGAGCTTGCACCCTGAGCTTGAACAACCGGGGCTACTCGCACCCGAGGTTTTCCCGGGCTCTCCGCTTCTAAGCCGAAGCCGAACAGCCAGTCTTCTTCAGGCCCCCCTACGAGAAATCTAAACCCTAAGCCGCAGCCACAGAGAGAAGCACCGTGAGAGTGAAGAGACGGAAGAGAGTCCTGCGAGGAAGGCTGTGGCTTCACCCTGCAGAATCGCTTCTCGACGTCGTAAAGACAAGTGGCAGTCAGACTTCTAGAGTTGTATCGATTACAAGAGGTTGTATTGCACGGTCTTAGTCTTATGGTAGGAGGGATTGCTGCCATGATTGGCTTGCTTTGCATGCAGTGGGCTGGCTGCGGCTAGGTTCTTTCATGGCAGGTTTTGGGGATTTATGTTTTCGGTTTGTTTTCGGGAAGCATTGCCTGGGGGTCTGGCCTGGCTTCCACAACTCAGAAGGTTTCCTTGCACTCGCCAAACTCAGGAAACGCTGAAAATGCTAAGCTCCTAGACTGTCGCCCAGGCGGGCAGAATTTCATCGTGCGGGAGGGCCATCCGAACTGTGTTGGGCCGCGAGCCTTCTGCAGCAAGTGCATGGTTGAACTCTAACGGTGAAGGTATGTCCTTCTGTAGCTTTTTGCTCGGTTTGCTAGTTTGTTGGACGGTCGATACCCAGCACCGCTGGCTTCGACATGTCGTGCAGGCCATGTCACACCAGCAGAGTCCCTTGGGGAGTTTTGGCAACCTTTTGAAGTCGACGGCGACGCTCGAAGTACTTGGTACATAAGCCAAGCAGATTGCCAAAACATAATCAACCCTGAAATTACAAGGCCTTGTAGCCTGCTAGATTGAGAACGCCTGAAGCCGGTCACCTTTCTTCATCTTTCATAAAGCGAAGGAAGACCACGCCGGCCACATCTTTCAAGAAGTATACTCGCTACATGCACTGGAGGGATGTTGATGGCGTGCGCCTTCTCTTGTTGGTGTTCTGCAGACTGGCGTTGATGCTGATGTTGCATTTTGTCATGGTGGCGAAGCTGCTGTTGGTGCCGCTAGAGGTTGATGATGACAATGAGGCGACATGAGGCGATCGCTCTTTCTGTCATTACAGTTGTTCTCGCACTTTGGTGGCGGTGATCAGGAAAGTTTTGCTACCACACCATTATCCCGGGCCTCGTCACCTGGGAGTCCTCCGGCCAGCTGTTTGGCACGCTGGGTGTCATGGGAGGCAGGGGACTTAGGCTTCGACTCTTCGACGAGGGGCGACACAATTAGATTGGAGATGGGGGCTGTGTCATGCGATTTAGCGGTGGAAGTGGTATGTCATGCTTGGGGGGTTGCTGGTAAAGGACCTTCAGCTTCGTGATAACTTAGCTGATATTTGTGAATTTGCTTCTTATATGTAAAGACCGGCATCCAGTTTCGCGTGGCCTCATGCTATGCGCAGCACTGCATTCCCACTCAGACATGGGAGGTGGTAAGGCGGAGGGGGGGCAACTTCATTTGGAGCATCGGTTTTGGGTGTGTCGTTCTAATCGTACCATCCACGAAGACATCCCGACTGAATCCTGTAGATGCATACAGCAGGCTAACCGACCACGAACTTCACCTCGCGTAGCCAACAGAACGAAGTCAAAAACCGGAGGTCATTCGAATCATTAAAAGCATGTGCGTTTGTGCTTCGACGAACCGTGCGTATATTCCAAGGGAGCTTTGTTAGCTTTGTTGCGCTTTTCACTCATCGACATTATCATACTTGACGAAATAGATGCATAACATAGTTTGAGAATGACGGCAGTCCTTAAAATGAAATTGTGCCACCACGGTAATTATAGCATTAGCATCACTAAACATGTACCTGACAGTTGCAAAAGTTTAAGCACTCGTAGGAAACATGCCAAGAATGCTATGGCGTTTACAGTTGCCCCTGCCACGGAGGCTTCATGCAGCCGCAGGGTCACCTGCAGGCTGCAGGTTTTACACTTCTTCGGGGTTCGAGGTGTAAGGGTGTGCACGGTTGGGGATGGTTTCGTTAGAAATCTCTATAGGTCCCATTGTTGGGTTTGGGTCTTTACACTAGGGTTCGTGAGGTGGCCTTCTAGGAGGTACGGCAAAGCTTCAGGTCAACATTTGTAACGTGTGGTCCTTCGCGAAAGATCTTGATAACCCTTGTCATTACTGAAATAGTTGCTAGCTGCACTGTCTAGTAGTTGCAGGTAGGAATTGCAGTCATTGGCATGTGCAGAAAACAAGAACCTGATGTAAATAGCTTCGGGACTTTGGGACTTTCCGCTTGTTCATATTTCAGTGATGAGGGGTCTTGTCCTGCAAGCTGCAAATTCCTGTCAACTGGTGGGCATGGGCTAGTGGTTCCACGCAACAAGGTTTGTCTCAAGGCGTGGCCCGGAATCATAAAGCTTATAAGGTTTTTGAGTACTGGTTCTCGTTCTATCATCTAGATTCATCTAGTGATTATCATTGTTGCCATGAAACCTTAAGCCTTGCACCCCCAGGCTGAAGGCTCAGAGTCCATGTTGGGATTCTGATGTTGCATGGTTGGCCTGTTCTACCAAGTGTGGGGTTGATGAATTGTTCAACACGCCTAGGCCCTGAACTCTGGGTCTAGTTCCTTTTGACCATCACGGTTGGAGGATCCAGGTTAGTTTGTCTTGAGGCGAAAGAGACCCCGAGACCTTATACTCTCGAAAGCTTTTTTCTTGCACGTCAATTTGTTGCCTGGTTTTGTCTAGCTGCAGCAGTCAGCAGGGAATTTGTCGAATGGCGGCCCAGCTGTTGATCCGTTTGGCTGGACTTCGATTCCCAGCCATGCTACGACGTGGCTGCAAACAAATGGCTGTCAGTATGCGTCACATTGGGTTTTGCATACTATCAACTCACATATCTATCACCGTGATTATTGCCAGACTGCCACTTGCGGCTTTGGTATTTCTGTAATTCGTTCTAGTCTCATAGAGCATCTAATCCCTACAGAAAGCAGCAGCACACGGGCCTGTGTTTTGCACATGCGGTTTTGCCTTATGATTAGACTATCCAGACTTTGTGGGACTCTAACTCATCAACTTCGGCTATGGCGGGGTGTAAACGCCTCGCGGCTGAGTTCAAGCTGTAGGTGGTGTAGGTTTTCAAGTTTGAGGATCAAGTCTTGGGGGTTTCGTTTTCGACTTCGGTGGTTCGGAATGGAATCTAGCCAGGCCTGTTGTTTAGACCTTGCAGGGCCTAACGGTTTCGGGATCCTCGCTTCACCCCAAAAACCACTTCAGTTCTCAGTGTATGGCTGTCGCAGCTACACCTTGCTTGGATTGTCCGAGTGAAAAGTGTCAAAACTCCCACTCCCCTGTGAAGCTGAGAAGCCTGCCAGAAACCTCGTGTCGTATACCCATGTAGCTTGCCTTAACGTAAGAGGCTCCAGCCCTAAACGCCGTGTTGTGTTCGCTTGCTTGTTGATCCTCCCGACCAAGGGTGCGCAGTAGCCGTTCAGTGTTACCCAGACTTGTCGAAGCCTTGCCTGCCTTGTGCGAGTTGTGAGAGTCGAAACACACAAAAGACGGTGAACCCTTGGGTCTTGATGTCTTTCGGCCAGGTGCTTGCTGGGATGGTCGACTACGGCTTGGACCCGCAGGCCAGGCTCCAAATTCGTGTTATGAATCCGGGCTTTCACAGAACTGAAGAGCCTAGGCACACATCCCAGCCAGTTTGGCTCTTTTCGAAACAGGGGGCTGGGGTCCTTGTCTGTGTGACTCTTAAGCAGGATGTGTCTACCTGGTGTGGCATGGTAGCTACGTACGACAACACCTTTTGAATCCCTTCACATGTCCAGACTGTCGTGGCAATCCTTGGCCGGACATGTCCGAGCGTGATAGCGAAACACCCTTAGCAAGATCGTGACGTGTAGGGTCTTCAGATGTTAATCTCTTAGTCTAGATTTGATCTCCTCGGCTTCGTAAGCTCCGCCCTTGAACAGGATCTTAATGGCCGCGTCTCGAAGTAGGCTTAGCGCAAACGCCTGTGTTTAGACATCCGGCTTCATGGCAAGATTGGCCGGATTTGTACTTCGTTTTGTACCTTCTAGTGAAGTGCGGGTGGGGTGGGTGAGCTTCTTTTTCTGGTTATTTGCTTATGTGCGTGAGCGACGACTCTTGACTGCCAGACGTTTTGCCACATTGTCGTACTCAGGTTTGTCTCCTGCTCTTCGTGTACATTTCTGTTTCGGGGCTGCTCGTAATGCGCTACTGCGCTGCGCACGTGTATTCATGCATGTTGTGTGTGTATATATATGTATATATATGTATGCACACATGCAGTATGCCGCTATATGCCTGTATATACACAATAGTATGCATGCACGGATGTGTGCACGCATGCACGTATGGATGTATGTATGTATGCATGTATGTATGTATGTATGTGATTATTAGATGTATAATGTATGTATGTATGTGCGTAGGTACGTCAGTAGGTAGGTACGTGGGAATGTATGTCATGTATGAATGTGTGTATGTATGCATGTATTGTATTCATGGTATGTCCTGTATGGTGTGATCTGGTGTCGTATGGCTGGCTGGTTGGGTGGATGGATGGATGGATGGATGGATATGGATGTATGGATATGTATCACACACACACATACACGCACACCCACTCATACACACACACACACACACACACTCTCTCTCTCTCTCTTTGTCTGTCTCTCTCTCTCTCTCTCGCTCTCTCTCTCTCTCTCTCGCTCTCTCTCTCTCTCTCGCACGCTCTCTAAGGACTGCAGGTAACTCTATGGACAGAGCTGCACCTTGAAGCTGTCAGTATCTGTCAGTACAAGTTCGGCCAAGAGTGGATTTGTTTGTTCCTGAGGGCGGTCTGAGGGGTTTGATTGGGTAGATCGTGGATTTAGGCCAATATAGGAGCAGCAATCCAACCAAGCATGATGAGACAAGTTCAGGAAGGGAGGGATCTCCATGTCTGAGGGCAGTTCTTCTTGCTTTTCTTGGTGGTGATACCTAGGGGATGAGACTTCCAGTTCAATCTTACTTTACTGCCAGAAGGGCTGATGGAACCCTGCACAAAATATGTGCATCGTCCAGAACCCACGTAATGGTGTCCGGGATTGTCCGGGCACCTGAAAGCAGTAAGCTAGTTCCGTGCTTGACCGAGCCCTGAGCTCCTACTAAAAGTCAATCTAAAATCCACATCAGGACTTGAGCTTCCTCTGCACCGTGTCTTTCATCTCTTCGAAGCCTCTAAGATCCTGTACCGAGAGTGTTTGGGATTTGAGACAAAGTCCCCAGCCAAAGGCGGCCCTGGATCAGCCGCGTTTTTGCTTGCAAGGCACCGCTTGTTGCAATCCGAAACCGATCAAACCTTTGCAAACCGCAAGAGCGTGAATTCCAAAGCCCAAACGGCTAAATCCCCCAGAAAGTCCAGAACTACCTCAAGCCCGAATTGAGGCTTTCGAGAGGGAAAAAAATTGAGGCTTTCGAACAAGTCAGACGTCAGGTTTCTTGTTCAACGGGCTGCCATTTTTGCAGGGTTAGAGAGCTCTGAACCTCGATTCTGATGTTTCACGCGTAAACAAGCATCAGGCTTCCAGGCTCCTTCTTTAGACTCCCCATCCCCCTTCTATCCTAAGGTTCCCATCCATAGGACCTCATTGTCGTCACGAGCAGCCATCTATCTACCTCCGCCTCTCCTCTCTCCTCTCTCTTCCCCACCCCTCTCTCTGTCTCTCCGTCTCTCTACCTCTCCGGCTCTCCGTCTCTCTGTCTGTCTCTCCCTCCCTCCCTCCCTCCCTCGCTCTCTCCCTCTCTCTCTCTCTCTCTCTCTGTCTCTCTGTTAAATGACACGAGCCCAATGATGCACCTTAATGTCATGATGCATTTGAGAATGCTACAATGCCGAATGGCATTGGCTCAAGACTGGACCAAGGCTTGATGTCACAAGAATGTCTGCTTGAGTGTGACTGGGGAAATTGATTGATCTCGGTGTCCCCCTAGGATAGATTTGTACTGTTGAATTTTTCATGGTAGCGGAGCTTCGGCTCTGGAATCAGGGACTGAGA
>BGNK01002361.1:90477-103844 GCA_003297005.1 Symbiodinium sp. clade A Y106 | reverse complement strand
CAGTGCTCGCGAGCTCCGTGGATATGCCTGCGGTTTCTGCAGTGCTTGAGGGCTCCGGAAACCAGACTTCGGAAGTGCGACTTCCTAGAACGGGTTGCTTTCGGAAGTGCCCTCGCGGAGTGCTTTGAGAAGTGACATGTTCCACAGCTGCACCCAGCATGACTCATGACTCTTCCGGCGGTCCTGCAGCCTAGTCGAGACAGCTCCTGCGTGCATTTGTGATAGACACTGGACTGANAGTGCTTTGAGAAGTGACATGTTCCACAGCTGCACCCAGCATGACTCATGACTCTTCCGGCGGTCCTGCAGCCTAGTCGAGACAGCTCCTGCGTGCATTTGTGATAGACACTGGACTGATGCTCCTTGCACCTCAAGCACCGCCGACAGTACCAGCCCTGTAGGTCCTACCAAGTCTTGTCTGCCACTTGGAAGACATGGAGCTGCCAACGGTTGAGGAGATGCGTGCGATCTCCATCCGAGACCTGCGCAAAATATGCGTCAAGCACTCTTTGACGGTCAGGGGCAAGAAGGAGGAAGTAATCCTTCGTATCAACGCCCTTCGTCTTGGGCTGCAGGTCCCGAAAGCAGCACCGCCGATTCCGCCTGCAATCTCTTTTGAGCAAGTTGCTCGTGAGCGAATCGCTCGCAGCTCAGACGTTCGTTACAATATCTATCCGCGAGATCCTCAGCGCCAGCGTGTGAGGAAACAGACGCAGTTCTATGTCCCAGATGTTACCCGCGAGGAACTCGAGGATGACAACACCTCAGACAGCGAGGGTATCCAGTGCGACGGAGATGACAGCGAGAGCATGGATTGCGGCGAAGATCAGGAGGAAGAGGAAGAGGGCAGCGTTGCCCCGTCAGAGCCATCGGTTATGGACGAAGACCTTGACACAGCGACCGAGAAAGCTTCCGATTCCTCTGTCTCCGAGGCCGATTCCGTCTTGGCAGACCAGGAACTTGAGGAACAGACCCCATTCGCAGACAGTGACATTGTTGAGGACGAAGCCTGCCGCTCTGCAGAGAAAGCCGGAAGTGAGGCTGCTCCAGAACCGGATGCCCTGCTTGCGAGAATGTCTGACGAGATTGACCGCTGCCCCTGCTGAGCGAGTATAGATGAAGCATCAGTTGAAACTCCGTGGGCATGTGCATCGCAAGACGCGATTTGCCGGGAGCGAGTGTTTTATGTCTTCACTATAATTACACGGCAGGGAGTGCTTTTGTTCGCATAAGATCGCGAGAGGGTGTCTTGCCTTTAAGATGGTAGCTTGGCTGGGCTTTACGAGAAAAGCTGCAACAGCCTGTCCGGCGACTGCTTCTGACGGCTGACTCTTCGGCTGAAAAGATGTCTGCATGCATCCTGCGAATGCCATTGGCTGGTTTCTCCTGGTTCTCAGCTCAATGCTGGCAGGCTGCACCGTGAAATACGCGGCGTGAGGAGGTCCACCAGGTGATGTGAGAATGTGCATCACACTGATTGAGGCTTATGCCAAAGCCTTATCCATGTCTTTGCAAGCCTTAATTGCTGCAGCGGTCATGTGTGCAAGCTTGCCACCGCCGACCTCTTTGTTCGGTTTCCACTTGTAGAGTGTTGCCATTACCGGTAGAGGCTGAGGGGCAGTCATGTCGCTTCTGGATGGCTTTGATGATGAGCCGCCGGCGCACGTGCCCAAAAAGACGGAGGGCCTGGTCCGCCAGCCAAGGCTTGCACGCTGGGCACAGCAGGCGCACGCAGCTTCCATCATCGATGAGGGCAGCGTCGCGGCGTCTCACAAGAGCATGAAGAGCAGCCAGCGTGAAGACGACATCTCGCACGTTACGGCGTGCCCGGATCCGACAACTTGTGCACGCTGCCTGTTCCTGCGGCAGAAGGAGCACTGGTGCGAGGCAGGGCTTTGCTACATTCACGATGAAAACCTAGTGCGCGAAAGGTCTTAGAGAATTCAGCCTTCTAGTGCCAGTTGCAGGTTGCCAGCTTGACGTCTGATGGCTCTGCAGTTGGGACATGGTTAGAAGCCAGGCTTTGCAGCAAGGGCCGCTGGGGCTTGGGCTGCTTCGTGTGCCGACAAGCGGGCTTCATTTCACCGTGGGCCGAAGGCCGCGTTCAGACGCTGTCGTTGGGTAATGTGCGCAGGCATGGCCACAGCAGCCAGCACGCGCGTGCAGCCAAGCAGGCTGGCTTTGATGGAGTGGACGACGACGAAGATGCCGCGCCAAGCTTGGAAAGCTTTACAAAGGTGCTGCAAGCGCGTTTGGAGGGTCGGCCTCTTTGCAGCAAGGTCGAGGGCATGGGCTCTTGGAAGATTGGCAAAATGACGTTCTGCTTGGGCGAGGCAGCCCGTGAGAAGACGCGACAGGACATCCGAGGAGCCGAGTCCATAGCGCTCAAGATGGACTCCCGCGAGGGAGTTTTGTTGCTGAGGTACACCTGCTGTGACAAGAGCCTGACGGTCAGCAGGGGCTTGCTGGGTTTCAAATTCATACCAGAAAGAGAGACCTCATCTGCTCTGGTGGCCGGTGTCCGTCGTGTGCTGGATGATCTCTGCACCAGCGGCCTTGACGGCCAACTGGACGGGGCTTTGGTGAATCACTTCCGTGAGAAAGTGGATGTCGTCTGCGCTGACAAGGCTTCAAACGAGCAAGTTGCTGGTCGCATGAGCCGGACTGGGCCGTCTGCTTTGTTTCCGAATGCCAAGGTTGTCAACCACGACTCCAGCCATGCAATGCAACGGCGGGCCCTGTCCAATCTAGGGATATGTGGCTTTTGTTCAAGTCTCTCTTGCGGGTTTCTTCGTCACCTCCTGTCACACTTTGTTCTAATCTCAGCTTGTAGAATTAGGTGCATGCAGTGTAGGCCGTCCAGTGGCTTCGCATGTGCAATCCCATGCTAGGGTGCTGAAGCGGCCTTGGGCAGCAATCGATCCCATCGAGCGCATGCTCAACGACTGGGTCTCCGGCCCAAACTCAATCACACAGATGGTGGAACATAGCCCCGCTCTTGCGAGCGTCTACCGGAGCTACGTACAGAAACTGGAGAACTTACCAATCAACGCGAAACGGATGAGAGACCTCCGGGCAGCCAAACACAGATTTGCATCCTTACAGAAGCCACTAGGTCGCGCAGTTCTGACCTTTGACGCTCTACTGTCGACAATCTTGTGGGCAGCATCGCATCGCAGCGGCGCCGAGCGAGACAGGTGCATGTCTTGCCTCGCATCCTTGACTGAGGAAGGTCTGATTCTGATGGCGATGTCTGCGGACATTGCGGACGAGAATATCAGGGTCCTCCGCCTGTGCGACCAAGAGGAGTTCGACGCCGCGGAGTTCCCTCAGGAACTGGGCTGTCTCCTGGACCGCCTGCACTTCCTTGTGAACAAGGCTAGCCTTGGCATGATGACATCCGTGCAGGGTCTCATGGAACATAGGACTATGTAACAGCTTTCAACTTGCAGCTCTACATTGCGTGAAGACCAAAGTCGATGCATGCTAGTCGATTGTAGGCACATGAACAAGGGTTCGTACCTCTGCGTGCGTCTCCTGCAGTTGCAGGGCGGCGTGCTTTCTCAAGGGTACACGCAGTACATGATCGAGCACCTGCAAGAACAGCGTGGATTCTTGCTGAAGAACGAGGCCAGAACCCTTGGTGGAGCAGATCGTGTGAACGCACAGATGCTGGCAGGCTGCTGTTGTATCTTCAAGGCATATGTCCGCCTTGCTGTGCATACAGTGGAGCAGGAGTTTCCATACCACGATGTGCTGAGTGCCATGTCTGTCCTGAACATCCGTGAGAAGCGGAAAAAGGAGGATTCTTTAGAGCACCTCATGTGGACAGAGCACCGCCAGGCCAGCTTAGAAAGATTGGCGCAGGTCTGCGGGCAGGATCCGAAGTCTCTGCGGGATCAGTTCATGGATCTGGAGCCAATCGCACGCTACGAGGTTGCTACCAACCACTGCAGCAGCTTCGAGGGTTGGAGGGCGGCCGTGCTTCGGTGCCGCGCCGGCAAGCCACAGGTGCGAGAGCGCCACAAATGTGACGTGATCTTGCCTGTCCTGATCAAATATGGTTGCTTCTGTGGGCTCTCAACGTCCGGTGTGGAACAGAGCTTTTCGAAGTTGCAGCGCTTTCAGCCCAAGGAACGAAGGTGCATGCTGCCCACTACAGCGGAAGACGAAGCGTGCCTGATGCTCCTACACGACTCCTCTGTGCACGAGTGGCTCTCGCAGCGTGGGCGGCAGATTTGGCGTGACAACTTTGGCAAGCCCCGTGCCAGCTGCGCGACGCGCCTCGACCACGGGGTTCCGAAGCGCAAGGACTCATCCTCAGGGTGATATAAGGTCCGGGGTTGCTATCAGGATAAGGGTCTGCGGTCTCGAAAATCCAGTATGTTGTGCATCTGGGTCTGCGGGGTTTCCTGGCGCTTGCAGGATCCTCGGTCCGAGAAGTCTTTTATTAAGAAGCGCCGGATGGAGGTCGAAAACGGTGCTGTGCCCGTGGATCCAGCGGAGGTGCTGCAGGCTGCTCAGAATGGCTGCTGGGTCAGCCAGGCTGTTTTGGATGAGGAAGGTTGGCAAGTGAGTGAGAAGTACGGCAACAAAGTCATGGCCTACTTAGACGGGGCCCTGCTCGAGTCAGAAGTGGACTTGGCTTTGTTGGAGACGGCTGTCGCTTTAAGAACGCATCAAGAAGGACTGGATGCTGGACGAGTTGCACGCGAGAAGGCCATCGCGCAGCAGCTCCGGCCAAAAAAAGTTAACGTGCAATCTGGCACCTTCTACGTTGCAGATGCAGGGTGGGTGGCCGAGCACGGTCTCAGCAATGCCCGCGCCACCGTGACTCTGGCTGAGGCCTCGCATTACGTGGTTGCGGACCCCGGCAATCCGGGCATGCCGGTTTTGTTTGCTGCAGTGCTTCAGGGAGGGATGCTATGCAATGTCGAATACGCGCGAACCAAGGGCAATTCTGGGGTGGCCTTTGCGTTCGAAGCTGCCTTACTGGTGAAGCGCTTCATCTTTATCTCCACAGCATTCCTGCAGTCGGAGCCGGAGGTTGCTCAGGTAGTCCTGGACGCAGTCCGTTGTAGACAGTCGAAATGGTCGCAAATCCATGCATTGGACGAGTTTGTGGACAGAAGTTTGCATTTCCGTGCGCAGAAGAAGAACTTTTTCTGCGTGGGGCTATTCGCTGATAGCGAAGAGCACAAGATAGCAGAGGAGCCCAACATGTTCACAAAGAAAGGGTTCCTGAAATTTGTATGCAAGTCTGCTGTGGCGATGACTGGGGTTCGGTGTTGAAAACATCACCTGCGGCATCTTACCCAGCAATCTCCTTGCCAGTGTCTCTGGCCGAGTGAGTCGCACCCGACGTGTACTTACCAAAATTCTCTGGACTTACGACTGAAGGGCAGAGGCATGGGTATATGCATGTCGCTACGTGCCACGAAGAAGAGAGGAACGCCCCAGGGATCAGAGAGGGCAGCTGAGATGGGAAATGCTCTTTTGCGTGCGTTGCTCTCTCTCTCTCTCTCTCTCGCTCTCTCTCGCTCTCTCGCCTCTCTCTCCCACCGCTGCGCATTCAGACTTATGGTTTGTGCTCACTTCCGCCTTCTGCATGCGCTGTTGCAGGCGCAGGTGCCCAAAAGACGGCACGCAGGCCCGGAGGCATGAGTGTATCAGTGATTTGTGCGATGCCCAGAGGTGTGTTTCGTACACTGACATGTGGATCTGTGCATGATAGACGCTGGCCCTGCACTGCTATGAGAGCTGTCGCACGCATGATCATCGAAATGGAATGTGTGTGGCTGTGCAGCTCGAGCTTGCTCTTTGGGTCGTGGATTTGTAGAGCGCCATTTCGGGGCTCCTCGTGACTCGTCTCCTCATCTTTGATTCGTCATGCCGCCCAAGAAAGGCGCGAAGGCGAAGGTCAGCGCAAAGGCGGCTTCGTCCGCCGCGGATGCGAATCTGGGCGAGGATGCGACAGCCACCCTTCCGGAAAACTTAAACTTGGACCACGATGCGGAAATCAACCGTGCGATCGACAACATCCTCGCCTGTCCGGCCTTCAGCGATATCCTCAGTGCTGCGCCCATCGGCATCAACACGGGCGCTCACGTTGAGGATCATCTCAGTGGACACAAGGACCTCCTTCAAGGATTATGTAATTGGCGGGCGTAGTACCGGACTGAAGTTGTAGGGCTGCATGTTGGTGCAAGAATGTTGCTTGTTTTGTAATATTTAGTCGCTGCACTTGTAGGGCTTCATCAGTCTTCTTGTACAGCAAAACCTGCATTCCTGGAGGCGCTGCACAGGCTGTGGTTTGGCTTTCACCGGGATGTTCTTCGGAGGTCTCCCTCCCTCGTGACAACGTGCGTTTCCAGACTCCATATGCGTGGCAAGCACATTTGCGAGGCGTTTGTCCTGTGTGCGTTACGGTGACTTTTGGTGTCCTCTTGCCTATAATAGGCGTTGTAACGGGGCTGTGGTACGGGGCAGTCTCCTGCCCTTTTTGTGCTCCTTTTTTCTGTGGGTGGGATGCGCAGGAGTGCCTGGTGTACGTGTCACGCGGAGGCGGGTTCGTGTGCGTCATGGAGCACTTTGCTGTGCTTTTCCAAGGCGTGCCAGGTGCAGGTGTGATGCGGGGGCTTTTCTGCGTTACGGCTTTTTGTGCTGTGTTTTGAACACAGGCGTGCGTGACAGTTCTAGGTGTGACGCTGCGGCTTGTGTGTGCGTTACAGCTTTTTTTTCTTGCTCTCTTTTTTTGTCTTGCAACGTAGCGAGAAAGGTTCTTCGCTGACGCGGGCAACAGCTTCGGCCGTTGCACCGTGGCGCCTAAACTTGGCCGGCTCGCTGCACTATTCAGATTCAGCGTCTTGAGAAGACTACAAAATGCAAAAGTGGGCTGTCTCAGCTCCCGGAGGGCGGGGGGGGAGGCGTGCGCGCGCATCATAAGTCTTCTGGCTGTGTTTAATTTAGCCCACTTAAACTGTACGGGCGAGCGCGCCCCCCTCAGTTTTCTGGCTGCGTTTTGGCCAATCGCACACCCGAAGTGCTATACAGACTTGCTCTGTTTGGAACACAGGCGGGACAGCTGTTTGTGCGTTCTGTTGCCGACTGCTGTTCTTTTCCTGGGCGTGCCAGGCATACGTGTCATGCGGAGGCGGGTTTGTGTGCGTCACGGGGCCTTTTGCTGAGTTTTTAGCACACAGGCGTGACAGTCGTATAGGTGTGACGCAGAGGCTTGTTGGCGTTACGGCTGCCTTTGCTGTGTTTTGAACACAGGCGTGACAGTTCTAGGTGTGACGCTGCGGCTTGTGTGCGTTACAGCAGCTTTGGCTGTGTTTCCAGCACTGGCGTGACAGATGTAGGTGTGCCGCAGAGGCTTTTTTGGCGTTACGGCTGCCTTTGCTGTGTCTTGAACACAGGCGTGACAGTTGTAGGTGCGACGCAAAGGCTTTTCTGCGTCACGGCTGCTTTTGCTGTGCTTTGAACACAGCGTGACAGTTCTAGGTGTGACGGGGAGGCTTTTGCGCGTTACGGTGCCATTTGCTGTCGTTTCACGCAGGATTGCGTGCGTTACGGGGCCCGGCCTCTGCTGGTACGGGGCCTTGTGCTGTGCTTTTCCGGACCGCCCCAGGTGCAGTGTCACGTGGAGGCGTAGGTTCCTGTGTGTCATGGGGCCTTTTCTGTGCTTTTCCTCAGTGTCGCCGGTAGATGTAACGCGCAGGCTTGTGTGCGTGACGGGGGCTTTTGCTGTGTGTTTGACCACAGGGGAGGCTTTTGCGCGTTACGGTGCCATTTCCTGTCGTTTCACGCAAGATTGCGCGCGTGACGGGGCCCGTTGCTGGTATATACGGGGCCTCGGGCTGTGCTTTTCCAGGGCATGCCAGGCGCAGGCGTTTTGAACACAGGACGGTTCTAGGTGTGACGCGGAGGCTTTCGTGCGTTACGGTGCCATTTGCTGTCGTGTCACGCAGGATTGCGCGCGTTACGGGGCCCGTTGCTGGCACGGGGCCTTGGGCTGTGCTTTTCCAGGGCGTGCCAGGTGCAGGCGTTTTGAACACAGGACAGTTCTAGGTGTGACGGGGAGGCTTTCGTGCGTTACGGTGCCATTTGCTGTCGTGTCACGCAGGATTGCGCGCGTTACGGGGCCCGTTGCTGGCACGGGGCCTCCAGAGCGTGCCAGGCGCAGGCGTTTTGAATACAGGTGTGACGGGGATCCTTTCGTGCGTTACGGTGCCATTTGCTGTCGTTTCACGCAGGATTTTGTGCGTTACGGGGCCTGCTGCTGGTATGGGNGGCGCAGGCGTTTTGAATACAGGTGTGACGGGGATCCTTTCGTGCGTTACGGTGCCATTTGCTGTCGTTTCACGCAGGATTTTGTGCGTTACGGGGCCTGCTGCTGGTATGGGGCCTTGAGCTGTGCTTTTCCTCGGTGTGCCCGGCGCAGGTGTGTCGCACAGGTTTGTCTGTGTCACGGGGGCTTTTGCTCCCTTTTCCAAGGTGTGGATGTGACGCGGAGGTTTGAGTGCGTTACGNGCTGTGCTTTTCCTCGGTGTGCCCGGCGCAGGTGTGTCGCACAGGTTTGTCTGTGTCACGGGGGCTTTTGCTCCCTTTTCCAAGGTGTGGATGTGACGCGGAGGTTTGAGTGCGTTACGGGGCTTTTTGCTGCGGTTTCCAGGGGCGTGACGTGACGGGCCCGCGGTTAAGGAGGAATGGCTCATGCCAACACACGGTCGGGCAACTGCCCGACCGTGGGCTGTGCAGGACGCCGGGCTGTTGTAAGGACAGGGGTGCGCACCCCTGTCCTTCCATCAGCCGGTAGATTGACCGGCTGATGGACGGCCTCTTTGCGACACCCTCCTCCCTGATGTAACAATAAGGGTGGGCACCCCTGTCCTTACATCAGGGAGGAGGGTGTCGCAAAAAGGCCTTCCATCAGCCGGTCAATCTACCGGCTGATGGAAGGACAGGGGTGCGCACCCCTGTCCTTCCATCAGCCCGGAGGGATGCAGTGAGAGGCGGGCTGGGAATGAAACCCCCTGCGGGAATGAAGGCAGCGGGTGGTAACGGGCGGCGTTGCTTGCGTCACGGGGCCTTTTTCTGCGGCCCGTTACGGGGCCTGTGGCCTGGTTTGCTATAGTTTCCCTCTCCGTGCGTTGCGTCCCGTTTTGTGTCCTCTTGCCTTGCCCTGGCAAGTTTCAGTGTGGCTTCCTGTGTCAGGCGCCTTTTTTATCCTCTACATAGCTACAGTTTCCCGAGGCGTGGCAAAGTTGTGCGGCTTTGTGCATGTGGGGCCGTTTCCTCTCTAATNGCAAGTTTCAGTGTGGCTTCCTGTGTCAGGCGCCTTTTTTATCCTCTACATAGCTACAGTTTCCCGAGGCGTGGCAAAGTTGTGCGGCTTTGTGCATGTGGGGCCGTTTCCTCTCTAATTATAGTTTCCAGAAGCTTGGCGTGGCAAGTTTGAGTGGCATGGTGCGTTACGGGGCCGTGTCCTGTATAGTTTCTCTGGGCGTGGCAAGTTTGGGTAGCGGCGGGTCGGCAGGATGCCTTCGACCAGAAGAAGTACGATGCGGCGTTCTTCCGCCACGGAAAGTACTCTGCAGCCTGTAACTTGTTCTGGCTGAATCTCAGGTGGAGTCCCGCGAAATCCGTGCCAACCAATCGCAGTGGGGTGAGACAGCTCCTGACCAAGATCAAAAGGGAGAGGAGCTTCGACTACAACCTGGTCGTTGCAGTGGCCCCCGATGGTGCCTTGGAGCTTGGGAACCTCAGAAGGATCTCCGCGCAGGAGTATGACGAGGCTCTGCTCATACTGGTGTCTGAGGTGATCGATTCCAGCCCAGACGAGTCCGAGCTTTTGTTTTGGCGCAAGATCTGCTTGAGCGTCACCTTGAGCTTCGAGCTGCATTCGACACCGATGGAAGCTTTCATCCGGAGCGCGATTGTCTGAGAGACATCATAAACCTAGATAAACTTGTACTGTCTATGTAAAGCAACATGACAATGCTTGTCAGGCATCAGGGAGCCTTGCGCTACTTTGGCTTAGGGTGGGGAAACATTCTCAGGTCAATCTCCGCAACAATGTTGCGGACGAGTTCGAAGCAGTGCTTCGCAGTGGACCGCAGAGAATCATGGAGATCATGCTGTTCCGCAAGCGGTTGGAGGCCTCCAAGGGATGTGCCAAAATGTCCAACGAGGCGGTGTACGAGGCCTGGATCCGCGAGATCCCGAATCGGGAATCCAAGGTGCTGGAAAAAGTCACCCTGGACTTCATCTGTGCTGCTCAGAAGATTTATTCCAGGCTTCTTCAGGACAGCGAAATGCGCAGCCTGGTCTTCCAGTTGGAAGAAAGTTGGGGCAAGGCCTCTCCGTTCTGCCAGCTTGGGGCTTTGGAAAAAGTCGTGGTCAAGGCGACACCGGTCGGCTGGACACTTCGCACCGTGAAGTTCATGCTGGAGACACAGATAGCCTTTCCTCGCGACTTCAACGCCAGCACACTGGCGTCTTGCTAGCAAGAGTCTTTGTTTTGGTTTTCCTGAATACGCCTGCCACAACATNCCGTGAAGTTCATGCTGGAGACACAGATAGCCTTTCCTCGCGACTTCAACGCCAGCACACTGGCGTCTTGCTAGCAAGAGTCTTTGTTTTGGTTTTCCTGAATACGCCTGCCACAACATACTCAAGTTAAGCTTGAGAGACCCGCGAGGACCCTGCACGTGGCAAGGGCCTCATCACGCTGTTCAATTTCAAGCACGAACTGCTGCAGCATGTACTAAAACGTCATTCCTGGAGTCCCTGCCGATCCCATTCGATGACAAAAAGCAGATCCGAGACCGGTGCTCCTCGCACGACCTCTTTCGGGAGCACTCGCGTTCCGAAAACCTGCAGTGGCAGAGCACGGTGGGTGAGGCTGCGCGGAAGGTGATCGCCTTCCTGCTCAGCCCGAACGCTTAATTTTACGTCTCTCGCGCGCTTGGAGCATTCTCGCGCACAACCATGATCCTCGCGGGCCCCAATATGCAGCGTAAGTCGTTCGCGCGGGGTTATTAGNCCAAATGTTACCCCAGAGCCCTCAAATGTTGCCCCAGAGCCGCGTTACCCCAAATGTTCCCCCAGAGCCGCTTTACCCCAAATGTTACCCCAAATGCTACGCTACACCCTTGTTGCCCTCCTGCTCAGCCCGAACGCTTAATTTTACGTCTCTCGCGCGCTTGGAGCATTCTCGCGCACAACCATGATCCTCGCGGGCCCCAATATGCAGCGTAAGTCGTTCGCGCGGGGTTATTAGNCTCGCGCACAACCATGATCCTCGCGGGCCCCAATATGCAGCGTAAGTCGTTCGCGCGGGGTTATTAGTACGTCGGTCGTTTCTCCATTTTGTACCGCCTTTGGGGTTCAATTCGGTTCAAGTTAAACGGCAAAAGCCACTGCACGGATGGTGTTCGTGCAGTAGGTGTGCTGTTGGATGGAAGACGATGCAGTCTCTGCCAAGGGTTTAGCAGGATTCAATCCAAAGTTGACCAGAGAATTTATGGTTGCCCCGGTTGTGCACGGCTTGTTTTGCTTTTGTTTCGCATGTCCCGAAGTTTTGACAAAGGGACATGCGTTCGGCGACCTGCGAGTATGGAAAAAAAAAGGCTGGATTCATGGGTCCTAGACTCCCATATCTAGGACCCATGAACCCGGCACCCTAAGCCCTAATCCCTAAAAACCTGATGATACGAACCAAAACAATAAGGAAACGACCCACAGCCTCCTCCTGTAAGCCAGGACTCGCCGAGATCTGCATTGCATGTCGTCCGGCGGTCTGCTTTCCATCAAAGATTGCTGGCAATTGGCACGGGAGCTGTCGGCTTAAATTTAGGGCAGACACACTCAAGATGGCTTTGCCGCAGTGTCCTTGAGTTTCAGTCAGTAGACGCATAGATTCTTTTTCCAGAAGGTGTCGTTGACACGAGTTCAGTACTGTCGAATCCTCACTTCAAGTTCATGGCCGGCTCAATGTCTTGGTGGGAGCAGCCTGCTGCAGACCTGCGGGCCAGCAGCCGTCAAATATGTCTGCTCGAATGGCCCTGCTTCAGCACCTGGAAGAGAGGTGCCACCAACTCGCCCCTGCAACTCTTGCATATGCTCATGTGAAGCTTTGTGCAGTGTGCGTTTCTTTTGCAGAGATTTGCTTGCTGGCTTCAGATCGATTGAGACTACAACCAACAAGGCTTTTGCTCAAGCCACCAGCTTTCCCCAAGATGCAGCTGCAGGGGNTTTGTGCAGTGTGCGTTTCTTTTGCAGAGATTTGCTTGCTGGCTTCAGATCGATTGAGACTACAACCAACAAGGCTTTTGCTCAAGCCACCAGCTTTCCCCAAGATGCAGCTGCAGGGGTTTCAAATTCGAAGGAGGCATGGAAAGCGACGACGTGAGGCTCCGGAACCGAAGCCGGAGCTGCCTCTTTTAGAAACGGGCTGCATTCCAGCACGCTTCAGGGATGTGTTCCCTGACGGCATACAGCTTGGAGTTGCATGAGAGCTTGCAGTGTACTCGTTTCCTAGGACCTGCTCCCTAGGTTGGACCTCCTGGTGAACGCTGGCATGCCTCACAGCCTGATCTCCCTGCTCAGCCTTGTCATGCGAAACATGACCCTGCCACACGTGNCACGTGGCCTCTGGGATCAACCTTACAGCTGTGTGCTGCAAAGTATGTAGACCTCACATAAAACTGGACAGTTCGTTTGTTTTACCCAGGAGCTGGACTGCTTGGAAGTCTTTGCCGGGATCAAGACTGTGGCCAACGGCTTTAGGCGTCGAAGCTGACATAACAGTTGCATAGTGTGTGGGGCTTATGAGTGCGCAGATCCTTGGATGTATATAAGGCAACATGGCCATGAGGCCGCGACCGTCGCTAGACGGGCCATCAGGCATATAGACAACCTGCACAACCTGGCCGGGGGCCACCATGAAAACCCCGTGAAGAACATCGACCTCGGGCAGAGCAGCGTGCCAAGCATCCGGACAGAAGGTGTCAAACCAGTCAAGGACCTGTTCATGCAGCAGGCGGCCATCGTCCGTGGTAAAAGAGTCCCAACCAATCATCAGGGGGCGGCAGTCAAAAAGCGCTGCAACAAATGCCGGCGAAGTGACAGGGGCACCGCGAAAGGCAACAACTACATTGCTGCATGGGTATCCATTGAAGACGGCATCATGAACAGGCGGCGCGGCAGGCTGCAGGACCAAACTGCGCGAGTCGACACCAAGGACCTCTGCAGCAACATCGACCGAAAGTTCGTCCGGAGTTGGACTGGGAACGAGATGGCAGCTGCCATCGTCAACAACGACACAGAAACGGCTACCCAGAGGCGGAGCCGGAAAAGCTGGA